>PVJS01000025.1:0-24003 GCA_004027185.1 Glis glis
TGTGTGTGTGTGTGTGTGTGTGTGATTCTCTCGCTAATAAAGGCCGGGGGTTAAAGAAGCTGCCCATGGAAGCAGCTGGACATGCTGATTAAAATATAGATTTTAAGATGGGCGTGGTGGCGCACGCTTGTAATCCCAGTCCTTGGGAGGCTGAGACAGGAGGATCACAGGTTCGCGGCCAACCTCAGCTACTTAGTGAGGCCTTCTGCAACTTAGTGAGACCCTGTTTCAAAATAAAGGATAAAAAATACGGCTGGGGGTGTAGCCCGGAGGTAGAATGCCCCTGGGTTCAAGTTCTAGTATATAGACTTATAATCCCATTTTCCCCTTTATTCCTTGTTTCTCACCCCCATGCCGGGACTTTCTGTGGCTGCTCTCAGTCCATCTTCTCCCTGCCCTGACCAAGGCATCCTGAGCTGTCACCTGCTTCACAGAGGCAGGCCTGGGACCCTTGGGGACAGGCTCAGCATAGGTGTCTCCCACGGCTTCAGGCCACACTTCCCTGGGAAGGTCCTCCACCCTGCACGCCACCCTTGCCCCCATGCAGCCCGGCTCCCAGGCTCACGCGCCTAGTCTTCATCTCTGTGACCAGGCTGGTCTGTCTCCGTGCACCCTCCAGGCCCACACAGACTGAGGCCAGGTGGTGGTGCCAAGTCTCTGGGTGACAGCCTGCTCCCTTGGGACTCTAGGGAGCCACCCAGGGGGCACTGCTCAGCCCCCCCCCCCCAAGGTGAAGATACTTTGGTACTCTCCTCTCCTGCTAGGGCTTGGACCCTGAGAAATTCCATTTGGGAAACCCCTGAAGTGGAGGGAGTTCGGGCAAAAGCGACTCTAGTACAACTCTTTGGTTCGATTTAAAATGTTGTGGAGAAAATATTTGAGACAGGATTTCATACTCCCCTGCCTCCTTAAATAGACCGTGACGAACCCCATTTAAGCTTTTTCTGATGGCTTAGCGTCACTATTATAAACACTGATTTTTGCAATATGATATAATACAGGGATGCACTCGGGATCACTCGAGGGGAGCTGTTTATCTTTACACTAAATGATCCCAGACTTCCAGCTTTCTGTTGGCTTTCCACAGTTTCCTTGCTAATCTGTCTTTTTTTGTTTTTGTTTTTGTTTTTCTTTTTGGCCATTGACTTCTTTGCCTTCTCAATCTACCCCTCTCAATATGGAACTTCTGATACTCCGTGTGTTGGAATGCAAAAAAATTATTAACGGTTACAGGCAAAATAGGAATAAACTGTAGTTGAGGATCCCTTGGTTTTAATGAGTCCACTCTCACAGAATCAAGAAAAATGTAGTCAGACGTGGCAGGGTGAGTGGCTGTCCTTGGGGGCCGAGCACCCAGGAAGAGGTGCTGAACTGCACCGGGGCCATGGAGGACCCCAGGCTGGAGACCGCTCTGAGGTTGCAAAGCTCCGTGCGTGTAAAGACACCCCAACATTTCCTAAAATTTAAGTGGGTAAATCCAATGTCCCATTTTTGACTAAAAATTCAGTGTTTATTTATTTCAATTTTTTTATCTTTTTAAATGTTTCCTTCAATGTTTGTTTTACTAACCTCTTCCCCATGCGCTTCCCAATAGGTCTGCAAACCCCTTAGCTATTTATACTCTCATTTTACTCAGTGGGGTGAAAGAAACACGGATCCTCTCAAACCATCGCTGGAAAATGGGGGCTTTTTAAGGTCTCGGTTTGGCCACATTTAAGAGCTGAGCAGCGAGCTTGGGGATGGGCATGATTCAGGGATCCAGGCTGGAATTCCCTTTTCCTCTCCTTCCTCACAGTTCACACCTGTAGCTCAGGGCTGGCAGAGGAGCACAGGGCTGGGCACAGTCCCCCGGGAGGGGCTCCCAGCCCAGGGGTTTGCCTAGAGGGCTCTCTGAGTGACTCTCTCAGGACCCAGCCAGGATCACCTCTGGTTATATTACCATTCAAACCAAAATTAAGTTTTTGTGAGTAATGAACACAGGCCAAATAACCCGAGGTAGGCTGTTGCAGCTTCCACCCCAGCCTGACTCTGTTACTCAGCAGAGCGCTGGAGGGGTGGGCCACGGGGACCCCTTCCTGTTCTGGGGGCCACCATGCTCCCTGGAACTTCCTTGCTTTCCTGCTTCTGACGCCCTGGGCTCAGTTTCCAGCGGGGACTCTGGCGGTCATTACATTTCCTCATGGCCCCCAACTCTACTCTGGCCCAAAACGATGGCTGCCTGTGTGATTCTCAGCCCTCAATCTGGGAACACGTGGTCACTTGGGCCAGCTGGAAGTGTATACCAACCCCTTCAGAACTGGGTATGGATAGCAGGCATGATGGGCACCTCTGCTCTATAAACTCAGGCTAAACGCATCTTGGCAACTGTTTCCTGGAGAGCTTTCTAAAGGATCCAACTCCGTAACTCTCATTTATTTATTTATTTTTCAGATTTATTCATGCATTGATCAGACCCAGTTATCTTGTCTGATCCTAGAGGACAAAATAAAGTATAAATGACAAGACAGCTCTGAGAGGACCTCCTTCCCTCCCATGGTCCTCAAAAGACCAGAAGATATGACATTCCCTGGCAAATTTTATGTGCCTTGGCCCCGCGTCCACATCAGGATTTGAGGATAGCAAGTTAATAGAGTGACTCATTTTGTGAAAGTCTTTACCTGTCTGTGGGAGGGAGGGGCGTGCACTCTGGCTAGAGTGCAGGGAAAGGATGGAGTCCATGCCTCTCAGGGCATCTGAGCGTCAGGTAATCCCTGGGGTCCTTTTGCTTCTGGATTTTCTGGGAGGAGTCAACAAAGGTGTTCATATTTTACGTGTTTTCTTAAAAACTCTTTATCAGTGTTATTTTAGCCAGAAATGCCACTAAATTTCAGTATTGAATTCAAATTTTTCTATTTAAAATAAAGCCCACATCAGCCAGGCATGGTGGTACATGCCTGTAATCCCAGTACTTGGGAGGCTGAGACAGGAGGATCGCAGGTTTGAGTCCAGCCTCAGCAATTGAGTGAGACCCTCAGCAACTTAGTGCAAGGAACTTCTTTTACAAGATGAAACTTTTACAGGGTTTATTGTGTTTCTTCAAAAATAAAAATAAAATCCTACCAAGGTGTAAAACATTCTAAAATACTCAAGAATGAAGTGAAAATACTGAAGTAAGATATTTTATGTCACTATTGGAACAAGTTCCCATCGATAAGTCTGACCTGTTCTTTGGGTGGGAGCGGAAGTCGGTAGAACCAAGAACCGGGAAGACTCGCGGTGTTCACCGAGCACCAGGAAATTTGTTACAATACAACACAATCGTTTCTACAAAACCAAATTTAATATACAACAAACACTCACCATGTAAACACATCTTTAAAAAAATCTGATTAATTGCAAGGATCACTTACAGACTTTCATAAAAGCATTTTATATCAAGAATCTCAATACAGAATGATTTCTATGTCAAAATACATTTACACTGTAAATTGCTGAGAGAGAGAAAGAGAGAAAGTGAGAGAGAGAGAGAAAGGGAGAGAGAGAGAGAAAGGGAGAGAGAGAGAGAGAGAAAGACACAGAGGAATGGAGTTTGCTGGCATTGAATTCAATAGCAGCAACTGCCCCTGATATTTTTTTTCCTTCATCTTCTACTTCATACAGTTTTGACAAAACATGTGAACCTACCCTTCTAGACTTTGCCTATGCTTTTATGCACTCTATCAGCCAGATAAAAATATCAAGACATGATCACCATGCTTAGTCCCACTCTCAGCAGCTCTCCCACCTGCCCCGAGCACCCACTTCCCAGGGGACCTCATCGTGCCAGGCTGACAGCTGCTGTGGCCGCTCAGACCCCAGGCCTCCCCGCGCCGATCCATAGCATGAGCTTTGAGGCAACACTTTAGGAGTTAAACAGTAGTTATCCAATGCAAAACTGGAAGAAAAAAAAAAGTCACGTAAAAACCACAGGTGGAGATTGATCACACAATTTTTATTAGAGTCTTTTGAACAAATGTATTCCTCTGTGGAAAAAAAAAAGACCCTCTTGCGAAAGCGACATTGGAGTGTACTATTTTGAACCCTGAGCATTAACACTGCATACCAAGGAGGGCGGTCAAAGAAGCTGGTTCGATTGAAACACAAGCACGAGCCACTGATATTCTCTATGTGATCAGGTTTTTACAAAAAAATACATAGTTTTCAATAAATAATGCTTAATTTTACAACTTTGATACAGCAATGTCATACACTGTTTTAACACACTACACTCTGCATGCTAGTCTACCAGAAGACACAACTTGGTCATGCATTTCTTTCCCTAGTGCTAGCAACACTTGGTCTTCCAGCGCACCGCCTCAGGTCGCTCCCCCCTCTCCGCCTCACCGCAACAGGTCCTGCGCTGGCATGCAAACTCTACAACAGGTCCCCCCCACAAACCACTCAGACTTCTAAACAAAAGGGCTTTTCAGCTTTCCCGCTCCCGAACGTGGAGTGGCTAGGAAAGTTAAGTTTCATGTGGCCTTGGAAAACACACACTTGTCAACAGTGTCATGCTGAAAAACTGCCCGAAAGCATCAGGTGGTTCCGTCCCCGGTGGCCACCACGGGCTAGCATAGCCACTAGGGGTCCCACACCTGCAAACTAGGCCTCCGTTTTAAAACAGTCCATTCGAACAAAGGTGTCACGAAACAAATGCAAAAGACTCTTAAACCCACAACGTATGTACAAGAGCAAAAGGAGACACGTGGGAAACCCCGGACGATGGCGTGGAAGCTTTCTCCCTGGGCGAGCCGAGGGAGGAGGCGCACGGTTTGTGAACATAAGCTGTGTGAAGAAACGGTGATGGAGGGCCCTGTGGCAATACCTATTTGATCAAAATTCTTTCCACGCTCTGTTATGATTACATCCAGTTGTTCCTCTTTCGAAGGGGGAACGTAACGTGTCTGCTCACATAACCGTCACGTTAAAAAAAAAAAGAAATCTCTTTGAGGACCCTGGAGGAAATTCTGTGTTTTTTTTAATGCATTTTCAAACTCATTGACATATTGCTTTATGTTGTCATATTTACAGAAGAGGAGATCAAGTCCACGTGACTACAGAAAAGAAGTTTGATCAAACAGTGAGCCAGGGGCCTCCACATATGCACATCCAGGTTTCTTAAATTCCCCAATTGCTCCTTAGAAACCACATCTCCACTGATCGTATTGCTTAGTGGTTCGCTCTCCCATGAAGCTGTCTGTTTGCAACTGCAGGCAACCAGAAGTTCCCAAGTCTTTTAAAACCGTCCTGTCTGTGCACTGGCAGAGGTACTGGGTCTTGAAAGAGTATCTCTACCCAATAAAATTATTACTTTCATACATGTAATATTATGAACGTATGTTTCCCTTTGTAAGCCATTTTATACTTTCTGCACATTTGTGCTTTTATTGAGTATAAAAATAGGTCTCCTTTAAAATTCTGTTTATTTTTTAAGTTCACTAAAAAACTACTTGTTTGTGAAATTCTCTTATAAACTCGCTGCATCCACAGGGAAGAGATAAACGAATCAGGCAGCTAATGGATATAGGTAGTGTTAAAAAAATACAATGGAGAAGAAAAAATGAAGGGATGCTAGGAGTCAAGAAAAAAAAAATTGTCAGCAGTAAGAAAAAAAAATGGAAGAGAGCTAGGTTTCTTAAGTTTTGCTTAAACTTTATTGTGGTTGAAAACACAGGCTCCACAGAAAGGGGCAAAAAACAAAAACAAAAAAACAAAACAAAACAAAAAACCCCAGACCCCAAACCAAAACCTGAGCTGTTATCAAAGAGCAGAATATTTGCAGATCATTAAATCAAAGGGGGCCGGGGGGGGGAGAAAAAATCAAGTAGAATGGACAGTGGGAAAGAATTGATAATGAAAATATGCCCAATCTCAGAAAAAGGACGCAGAGAGAGGGTCGGTACATGGAGACGGTTACTTTGGGAACTTGTAAATTCCTGTGTTAGGACACATAAGGCTCATTCTCGTTATCCCCACAGGCCACAGGCTATACAAAGGGTATTTGAAACTGACATTCCTCATGGAAATTTTATAAAATTTGGCCCTTAGAATAACTGAGAAATATCCTGAAAAAACTTCCCTGAAACTGTAATAAAGAAAGTTGCTTATCTACTGATAAAATCGACAACTCAGTAAACTATTTTCGCTGGTCTTCCTACGTAAGAAAAAATGCACAAATATAGTTGCCTCAGCAATCTGTTAAAAGCAGAGGGCCTTGCAGTAAAAGAGTATAAAGATTCTATAAATGGGAGAGTCCAAGAAAACCTCTCTCCAAAGTGTCCACAAAGATACATATGCCCGTTAGGAGAAAAAGTAAGAATATACATAGTATTAATCATATCAGAGAATAAAAAAGCTAAGAGTGATATAATATATTTATATTGAATGACTACCTTAAAATAGAGCAACTTATTTGCTTTATTTCTCAGATTCCTTGGGCAAAACTCTCTCTATAAATTCGGAAGTGAAAAGCCAATGTCCATTTCTTGTACCATCCCAGTATCAAGAGGAGTTGAGATTCCCAGAGAAGAGGAAAGTCTTGCCTTTTGAGTCTTTTTCTCTCCAAAAAAAAAAAAAAAAAAATTCATTCAGACTGCTACATTCATGCATATTCAAATCACTTTCCCTTGAATAACATTAAAAAGAAACATTTCTGCCCAAAAGAGTTTCAATGATTTTTTTCTAGCTAAAGGATAATCATCCTACAAATAATTTGCCCAGAGATTGTAGTCATTCATAACATACATAATATTTGCAAAGCACAGTTTAAGTATACTGCCTTTTAATAGCATTATTATTTTTTTAATAAAAGGGATGCATATCAGAGTCTAAGAACTGGAAATTATTTCCACAGTTTAATTAATAAGAGAATGCTGGTTCAAGTTCGTCAAGATGGAAATCTTATTAAAATGCATTCGGTCTGTGAACTAGTTATAAACAGCAGGATACCCAACTGGCTAGGCTGCGTGCACACAATGCCCACCCCACCCCCAGGTTACCATTTCAAGATATTCGTCAATGCTCAGTTAAAAATAAGACTTACTAAGAAACAAACAAAAAAAAGTGGAATTAAACTTTTATTGAAGCCTATCCAGTGGCAAGAATACCTTGTGTATTATATTATGTTTTTGACATTCAATAAAGAATTCATTAAGAATGATTTTCACAATGCATCTATCCAAAGAGCCTTAAATAGTGTTAGAAGCGCCCGAGCGCCTGTCCTGAGTTCTAACTGGTTTTTAATGTTGATCGCCAACCAACTCCTTTTCTCTTATTTTCCTATCAAGAACTTCGGCCACATAGCTTTAAAAAATATATAAAGAAAAAAAATATCATGATCATGTTTCCATTCCGAGGCCAAATCGTCACGTTACTAATTTACTTAAAATTTTTCTACCTCACCACAAGAAAATGGCCAAGATTCATCTTACGATTAAAACGCAAAACACACGCCAAGTTTGAAGATCTTCCACATACACAGAATCAGACTTAGAAATGGGTTTGTGTTTTTTTGCGTGTTCCAATGAGTTTTAGAACTGCAGCAGAGGGCTACCACGTCACATCACCAGCACCGACAAAATGGCCATTGTAAACTGCTGGTCGAGTTACTCGTGGCTAAATTATTGTGTCCCACTAATAACGATCCTTTGGGGGAGCTGGGACAATACGGTAAACAAGTCAGAAATCCAGTTCTATACTGAGAACCTGGTTCACACCACCAGCCCTTTTCTTTTCCCAAGTGTACGACTGCAATCTCAAGGCTCATCCCAGGGAAAAAAGCGACTGAGAAGAAAAATGTCCATCTGCGGCCCAAGCTGGCGGGCTTCGCATCCCGGGTGGGGGCTGGGGTGGAGGCTGGCCCCCAGCGGGAGGGAAGGGAGGTCGCGGAGGCCCGAGCTGGCTGCGGGCTGGGGGCGGGGAGGGGAGAGGCCAGGGGAGTGGGCGGGGAGGCAGGAAGGGCGCGGGGGCCCCTTTGGCCTAGCAGCTCGAATTACAGTGCGGACGCCTCCATTTGGTCTCGCCAAATCTCAGTGAAAACCGAAAAAGCCAAACCTTGGTTAAATCAATTCAGTAGGTTAGGGTCTCGTGCTGCTTCTGCACCGTTTCAAGTAGCTGCTAAAAACCACCTCCATTGTCATGGTAGGCGCCGCAGCTCCGGGGACTAGAGCTGGGTGGCTGGCACGCTGGGTCCCCCCGGGCCTCCCTGCCTCCCTCGGCGCAGCAGTCCCCCTGGAGAGGCGGTGAAGGCACCGGAGGGGGGGCCGGGGCCCCGGGCGCGCGCCCGCTCGCTCCTGCCAGCCGGGGCCTGCGCCAGGGCTCGGGGGCTGGGCCGGGTTTGGAGGGGGTGGCTAGACGGGCTGGGCAAACGGTCCCCGGGGAGCGGATCGCGCCGGCGCCACCGCCAACGCCCGAGTCCCAGGGAGGCAGTCGGAGGCCAACGAGCAAGATGCAGAGCCACCTCTCTCGCCGAGGCCCGCGGGGAAGCCGATTCCGGGGCGGCCCAAGAGCCCGCGCACCGGGAAGGCGCCGCGAGGGCCGCGGGTGCGCGCGCGCGGCAGGCGCCTCCTCCCCGGGCTTGCAGGCGGGCAGCCCCCCACCCACCGTCCAGCGGCTCCCCTCTCCACCCCGGGGGCCCCCACCCGCACGGCGTCCCCTTGCGCCTCCGGGATCTACAGCGGATGCGCCCGGGCGCACGCGGAGGCCGGACCGGGGCAGCCAGGCGCGGGGCCTTAGGCTCTGCCCTCCGAGCCCCCGGCCGCGGCCCAGGCACCCCCGGACCCCCCATCACATCACCAGCGGTTAAGCCCACACCGACACCCGGGAGCCCGCGGCTCTGATCGCACAGTAGCAGTGCTCGGTCCCTATTACCAACCCACCGCGTCCTCCTCGGCCTCTCTCCGGCTCGCAGCCTGCCTCGCCGCGCCCAGCGGCCCCCAGCCTTCCCCGGGAGACCAAAACCGACAACTTCTCCCAGCCCGCACCCCCTTCCCCATCACCGCTAGAGATTTCAAGAGCTGGGGCTGCGTTCGCCAGCAGCTATCTCCGCGCACACGCAGGGATGCAGCTTCAAAAAAAAAAAAAATCCAAACTAGAAACAGCTGCCTCCACCCTCGGGACCCGAGCGCGCCCAGAGCTCGCTGCCCCAGGGCGGCTGTCACCACCCGGCACCACTGGCACGCCGACCCGCGCAGAGAACCACATCCCCAGCGAGCCCAGGACCCCGATCGCGCCCGCCGACACCCCGGGGCTCTCCCGGCGCGCCCCTCCCGGAGCAGCTCCGAGCCTTCGCGCCGCCCGCCCGCCTGCGGGGGAGGATGGCAGCAGAGGCTGGGAGGGGAGGAGGAGGTGAGAAAGGAAATCGGGGGTGGAAAGGGAAGGCAGAGAAAGAAAACTCTTCTTTCACAGCTAGAGGAAGGAAGAAGGAAAATTCACGCCTGCCAATCGAACACTCTTCAGCCTAACCTCCAAACGTGGGATTCTCCTCGGCCACTCCTCGCCGCGCACACATCTGGCTCGCCACCGAGGGCGCTGCGACAGCAGGACCTCGGGTTTGGCTTCCATAGAGACTATGGGAGAAGCGAGTTTCTATCAGTTCCAGCTGATTTATTAAAATTGTCAAGATACAGACTTCCAGCACCAAAAAAAAAAAAAACCAAAAAAACCCAGGCAATGATGTTGACAGTGCGTTGAGTCTGCGTTACCACCATTTGCTACAAAATATGCAGATGGTCTGTACTTTATTTAGATTATATTGCACAAAATGAGAAACTTTTTAAACTATGTGCCTTTTTTTCTTTTCTTTTTGCTAAAAATCGAGAATCCAGTTTCAAACCTTCTATATGGGGCCCCATCCACATATCACAGCGTATGAGATACATAAAATCCTACTATAGTACAGTACATATACAATCTTTAAACTAAGATAACAGCTCTGAGGTCTATAATCACCATTTTCAATAAATCTTTACCTACAAATATTGAACAAATCTCTACTATAGCTGTACAAAAAAAAGTTTGCTTTTTTTTAAAACCACAAGGCCTTTAGATGCAAGGATTACTTTAAAATTTTAATCCTTTTTAAATCAGGACATAGCGTACCAACATACTTGCATGCTTTTTTTAAAAAAAAGAAACAGGAAAAAAAAATGAAATCAAAAGGGAAGAAGTGCCTGAAAGTCTTACTGAAAAAACACAGCAAGAATGTTCCCTTTTCACTGTACAAAAATACGCCTGAAAATATATTAATTTTTAAAAAAGACTGAGGTCTGTTATGTATCAAAAATGCTTCAATACCTTTTGTACTGAGGTCTAGGCTGTCTGGTATTCAGTCAAGGAGGTATAAGGGAACAAGTTACAAAAAAAAAGTTGGCAAGTAGAAATCACATTTGTAAAACCATAAACAATTTTTGATCTGAAAAGTAAACTCTGATCTTAAGTCAGTTCACAGTTTTTTTTTTTTTGTAAGCGTTTGTACAGTCTGCATTTTTTCAAGCTCCCTGCAGTTTTGTTAAGAATCGGATGCATAGAAGACATCAGTTTTCTCCCTCCAAAAAAATAAAATAAAATAAAAAAGTTGCAATGGTCCCTTTTTTGTTTTCTGTGTTTTTTTTTAAAAAAAATCACCAGTTCTTTAAGATCTCCTAAGGAAAAAAAAAATTTTCTCCACCAACTCCCTAGAGTAACAGTTGTGCTGCCAAAAGGGTCCTCTGCAGACGTCTTCCAGACTTCAAAGACCGACAAGCTTCAAACAGCGCCTTCCGGAGCGGGTCCTCCCTCCCCTCCCCCGCCCGGTTCCCTCCGCCTTTGTTGAAATCACGAATTTCAGGAAAAAGAAATAGTAATTACAAAAACACATTGGGGGGGGGGAATAAATCACAACTCCAGACTAGGTATGCAACTACCTTGAGACACGATAAAGGAAGGGAGGGGAAGGGGACAAAAAAAGGGGGGCAGGAAAATGTTTAAAAACTACTCATTTCACTTTAACTCCACCAAAAAAATTTCATCTTTTCCAATTTCTTTGCGTCACATCTTATCAATAGCATCAGCATCTTCTCTCCCCTCCACCCTACCACCACCACCATCCAACACCACCATCATCATCATCATCATCATCATCAATCATTAATCCTGACCACCACGACTTCCTCCCAAGGAACCCGGCTCTGCACCCGCCGAGAGAAAGAGCGCGAGGAGGAGCGGGGCGCCCCTTTCAATACGTGAACACCAGGTCGGAGAAGTTCGCCTCCAGCCAGTCCCCCGCGATCATCTCGCTCAGCTCCGGCGTGCAGTAGTCGGGGAACTCGAAGTGGGAGCCCAGGCTGCCCTCGCTGAACGAATCCAAATCCTTATCCACCAGCGACAGGGACAGGTTCCCAGCCGCTGCGCCACCCCCCAGCTGCTGCTCGCTGGCGCTGTGCGCGCTTTGGGAGAAATTCAAGCTGAGGTCGAACATCAGGTCGTCGGCGTCCTCGCCGCCGCTGCTGCTGCCGCTGCCGCTACTGCTGGAGGAGGACGAGGTGGACACGGAGCGCGAGGACGCGGGCGACAGCGCGGGCTGCGCGAGCGGCGGCGGGTGCTGCTTGGTGATGTTCTTGAAGCTGTAGTAGAGACGGCTGCCGCCCCCGGCGCCCGAGGTCGCGCCGGCCCGCACCTCGTCGTAGAGGCTGGCGCCCTCGGGGGACTCGGCGGAGCTGCTGAGCGTCGGGCTGGCGGGCACTTTGGCGACATTGTAGCGTCTCAGGAGTTGCGGCGGCTGCTGGCCCGGCGGCTGCAGGAGTTGCTGGTGCGGCGGCTCCTCGTCCTCGTCGTCCGCCTCCTGCTTGATCCGCAGCTGCAGCTCGTCGTCGTCGTCCTCGTCGTCGTCGTCCTCGTCCAGGAACACGCACTTGACCGTCTTGCCCGCGCCGCCGCCGCCGCCCGCGCCGCTTACGCGCAGGCTGCCGAGCACGTAGTCGTCGGCCGCGCCGCCGTAGTCCCCGGGCTGCGCCGCCTTGCCCGCGCCGGCCTTGGCGCCCGCGGCCGCGGGGGCCTTGAGCTTGCCGCATTTCTTGCTGGAGCTCTTGGAGGTCTTGGCGCCGCCCGCGCCGCCGCCGCCGCCCGCGCCCCCGCCGCCGCCGCCGCCGCCGCCCGCCGCGCTCTTCTCCGGGCTCTGGCTGGCGCTGGGTTTGGCCGACGGGTCCATCTTGGGCTTTTTCCGGGGCCGATACTTGTAGTCGGGGTAGTCGGCCATGTGCTTAAGCCGCAGCCGCTCCGCCTCTCGGATGAACGGGATCTTCTCGCTGTCTTTGAGCATTTTCCACCGCTTGCCCAGCCTCTTGGAGATCTCGGCGTTGTGCATGTCCGGCGACTGCTCCATGATCTTCCTGCGTTCGATCTTGGACCACACCATGAACGCGTTCATCGGCCGCTTGATGTGGCCCGACGCCGTCTTGCACCAGTCCGGGTCGCTCTCGTCCAGGGCCACTGGGCTGCACGCCATGAATTCGCCCTCCTCCGTGTCCAGCGCCTCCCGGGGCAGGTTGCTCTCCGCTTCCAAGCTGTCCGCCTGCTGCACCATGATCCGCTGCGGGGCTGGGCGCTCGGTCTCGTGCGGAGGTCCCCCTCCCCCTCCCGGCCCTCCACCTTCTCGGGCAAGTTGCAAAGTCCTCGGCACCCCGCGTCCGCGGCTCCCCCCCTCCCCCCCGCCCCCCTTCCAGGCTGCACCCAGCGGCGGCGGCGGCTTCGGCGGCGAGGGCCGCCCGCGCGCGGGGAGCTGCGGCCGCGACCTGAGCAGCGGAGGCGGCGGCGGTCGAGGCGGCCCGGGACCCCTCTCTGGCTCGTGGCTCCAGCCGCAAGCGCTGGACTCCAAGCACTCCCAGGCGCGCGCGCTCCTTCTGCAAAAAGTTGAAGGCTCTCTCTCAACTAGTTATCAGGGTGTCAGATGGGTGACATCACTCCGCCAGCCAGCCAATGGTTGGGGGCCGGCTCCTCCCATCTCCCATTATTAACTCTGCGGCCCCGCCCCCTCCACCCCGCCCGCGGGGCTGGTTTGCAAAGATGGGGGCGGGTGGGGGGGTGTAGGAGGAGGCAAGTCTAGAAATATGTTATTTAAAAAAAAAATCCGCGTGTGTGCACAGATGCCCCTCTTCTTCGGATGCTCGCGAGCGGCGCGCCGCACCGGGGCGAACCGGGCTAGTCCCGGCGCTGGCGGGAACCGAGGATCAGGTCCGGGAAGAGGCCCCGCGCCCCTTTGTGCCCAGCCCGCCCGAGACGCCGCGGTGAGAGCCCACCGGCGCCCCCATCCCGGTCCGTGCAATTCGGGCGCGCGCGCGCGCGGCTTGGACAGTGGGTGCAGCCCGGTCCGAGGGTCCGCCGCGCCGACCCCCCAGCCCACCCCCGGGTGGGGGCAGCTGCTCCCCGGCGCGCCCCAGCGGGGCCCTGCTGCACCCCGCGCCGCAGCCCGGAGCCCGCGCGCGAAGCCCGCTGTATCGGCGGCCGGCTGAAGGTGGCGTCTTAACACAACCACCTTCTCGCGGCACGTGGGCTTGCGCTCTTTTTTCTCTTTCTCCCTTTTTTTTTTCCTAAGGCAAAGAAATCAATTTAAAGCCCGAGAGGCCGTATTCTCTCCCCCCTCCCACTCGTTTGCATGTTGTTTTTTTGGGGGGGGTTGTTTTGTTTTGTTTCGTCCTTTCTCTCTCCGTCTGTGGTCCCTCTCCGAGAGCGTTTGGAGGTGTCGCCTCCGTGCGGGTTGGACTCGCCGCGCCCCCGCGCGCCCCGCCCCAGGCGGAGGCCGGAGTAACGGTCTGCAGGGTTGGGCCCGTGCAGGTCCTCGCGTTCTGTCGGGCCACTCCCAAAGCCGGTTCCGAGTGGGTCCTGGGACCTGCAGGCTTCTGCGCCCCACCCCCACCGCGCGCGTCACTGGGGAAGGGTCCGGCTCTTCCCTCCTCCGCGCTGTCCTCCCCGGCCTCTCCGCCGCCCCTCCCCCGGCTCCCCGGCTCGCCGTCCTCCCGTTCCTCTTTGTCCCTCCCCCTCCGTCGCTCACCAACGCCCTCCCCAGCAGCCTCGTCCTGAAATCTTGCTATTGCGAGCTAGCGAGCCTTCTGGGTCACTTGCTATTTTAACAGCAACTACCCTAAACCCATGCTAAAATAAGGTGCACTCGAGTTTTAAGTGAAAAGATTTCCCCTCTGCGTGGATAGGTGGGGCGGACCCTGCGGGAAGGGCGACGCAGGAGCAGGCTAGATGAGCTCTAACAGCGCCAGCCCCGTCGATCTTGCTGTGTTACTTTCAAACCCGTTTTTCTTTGTGTTTACTTGGTCCTGATTCCCGTCTCTGACGCTTCTCCGGGCGATTGTAAAGAAAACAGCCGCTTCGTAGGTGATGCCCGTGGTCGTCCGGGTCTTCCTTACACACCCCAGGGCTGGGGCTGGCAACTTTGACTCGTCCCTAAGCTTCTGCCCCCGCCTCCCGGTCTGTCGTTCACCGGAGAAGTCGCTGCTCAGGACTGGTAGAATTACCTACACCCACTTCCTTTCGGGTTCCCTCCCTACAAATAACACTACATGTCTTAACTATTCGATTTTTCCCCCTGAAGACTTTAATAATATAATAGTATTTATAGATATTTTCAATGATCATTATCTGAAAAAAATGACCATCACTGGTGTTGCGCATCCCTCTTCTGGTGTCTGCCTCAAATGCTTGTAATATTCAAGCCAACTTGAATCTCCATAATGCTGGCATTTTATTTTATTTATTTATTTATTTATTTTTTTAGGGCCATCGGAATCGAAAGAATTTTCAGTCATTCATTCTGGGTGACCTGAAGTCCGAAGATGTAAAAAACCGGAGGCACTGTGTGAAAATCCATCTACACTCCAGCCGGAGGGCTCTGCATCTTGTTTTTCTTTTACCTCACACATTTTCTCCGAGGGAGGGGGCGGTGGGTCTACACCCCCCGACATGTGACAGATCCACGCTCAGGATAGAGGGCTTGAAATATTTTAGCTCAGCTGCGTTCATTGCGTGCAAAGTATGAGGGCACCTACCATTTTAGACTTCACAGAGAATGCATTAGAAAATCCTTGGCAAAGGCCATGTCTGTGAGCTAGCTGCCTTCCCTCCCTCTGTCGATGATGTTTCGCTTTGGAATGAGGATGGTAGGAGAAAAGGAAGACGGGGGCTGTCATAGCTTGTATGTCTAGTGCTGTGACCCTCTCTCAGGAAGCAGTAGTGCAAGTCCACTCTGGCAAGTCACACGCAGCATAATTTCTGTTCAGAGAAACGTGGGCCATTGGTTGGAGAAGATAAAGACAGAGGAAGGGGGCTGGTTTTTACTGTGAGCTGCTTCTAGGGGCTCACAATGACAAGTGCAGTGGTAGTCATGGGGTTGAGGGAACACACGGTGTAGGCTGGGGGTGGGAAAGCTGCCCTGCAGGTGCTGAGGCTCCTGGAGCAGATTCTCCCCCATACAGGCAGGCCGGGACAGTGTTCCAAAGAGTAACTAGATTGCTATTTTGCAACGTGGACCCACCACATATATTTAATAATATCCAGACGTAGTAAGGACTTGGAGTAAGGAAAGAAAAAGAAAATTAAATAACCAGTCTGTATCTTTTATGCTTTTAGGAGAAAAAATTTACATATATATATGAATATATATATGTATATGTATATGTGTATATATACATACACATATACATATGTATATATATGCACACACATATATACATGTATATACACACATATATATACACACACACACATATATATACATATATATACACACACACACACAAACCCTACATGTTGCTTACTGGAACAGTATTTACTACTGAATAACAACAGATGTTTACAACATCAAAATCAAATGGGATTTTAGGCTAACAAATAGAACATGTGGCCTTCTTTTTTTTTTTTTTTTTTGCGGTACCGGGGATTGAATGCAGGGGCGTTCTACCTCCGCGCGCTACGCCCCCCGGCCCTATTTTTTATAGTTTATTTTGAAACCGGGTCTCACGAAGTTGCGGAGGGCCTCACTAAGGAGAGAGAGAGAGAGAGAGAGAGAGAGAGAGTGCGCTAAGGCTGGCCACGAACCCGGATCCTCGGGTCTCTGCCTCCCAAAGTACTGGGATTACAAGCGTGCGCCACCACGCCCGGCTGTGGCCTTCTTTAATAATGCAGCTTTTGTGTGTTTGTGGAGGTAAACCCTCTACCATTGAGGTACACCTCCAGCCCTTTTGAATTGATTTTGAGAGAGGGTCTTGTTAAGTTGCCCAGGCTGACCTGGAACTTGCCCTCCTCCTGCCTTGGCCTCCACACAACATACAACACCATGCCCAGCTAATAATGTATTTCTTGAAAGTCTAATTTCATACACTAAAAATGGCCCAGTTATTTTTCCAACCACTGAAGAAGACAGACATCAATCAGGATTAAGCCCATGAGTTATCTTTTTAGAGAGCCAATATGTACACTTTGTTTATCTATCTCTGTATTTGTTCATAAGAAGACATGAAGTTTTCCTATTAACAATAAACACTGCTAGATATATAATTAATGTTCAGAGTCCTTCTTTTGGTACTATGGATTGAACCCAGGGCATTTTTTAAATTTTTATTTATTTATTTATTTATTTATTTATTTATTTATTTATTTTTGCAGTACTGGGGATTGAACCCAGGGGCATTCTACCTCCGAGCTACACCCTCAGCCCTATTTTTAATTCTTTATTTTGAAACAGGGTCTCACTAAGTTGCAGAGGACCTCACTAAGTAGCCGAGGCTGGCCGTGAACCTGCAATCCTCCTGTCTCAGCCTCCCAAGTACTGGGGTTACAAGCGTGTGCCACCATGCCCAGTGTGAACCCAGGGCATTTTTTCTCCAAGCTGCACCCCAGCCCTTTTTATTTCTTATTTTGAAACAGGGTCTTGCTAAATTGCTGAGGTTGGCCTTGGACCAGGGATCCTCCTATCACAACCTCCCAAATACTGGGATTATAGGTGTGTGCCACCACACCCAGTGTGTTCAGGTCTTAATGGTCACATTTGATTAGGTCACAAATGACTGAACTCTTAAGGTGATTTTTATTATTTTCAGTGCATGTTCACACACACACAAACTACTCATAGGGATTATTATATAAAGAAGATAGAATAGTCTACAAAATCTCTTAAAATTATGATAATGCATCAGAATAAATAAGAAACATTCCTTTTTCCTCTAGAGAAGAAACACTTTATTCTTTATTTTAAAACAGGGTCTCACTGCATTGGGGAAAGCCTCACTAAGTAGCTGAGGCTGGCCACGAACCCGGATCCTCCAGTCTCAGCCTCCCAAGTACTGGGATTACAAACGTGCGCCACCACGCCGGGCATAACTGAATACCATTTGTAAAAGTATTCCAAGTCCCTGCATCTTCCCACCTTTGAAGGGAAGCCAACAATAGGACCTTTTTCTTTCCTTCTCTTTGTCTATCTCTCAAAATGAATCCTTCCACTCCTCTGTGTCCAGCTGCATCTATCTATCTATTTATCTATCTATCTATTTTTTTTTTTGCGGTACCGGGGATTGAAACCAGGGGCGTTCTACCTCCGTGCTACACCCCCGGCCCTATTTTTTATACTTTATTTTGAAACCGGGTCTCACAAAGTTGCGGAGGGCCTCACTAAGTAGAGAGAGAGAGAGTGAGAGACAGGGAGAGAGAGAGAGAAAGAGAGAGAGAGAGCTGAGGCTGGCGGCGAACCTGGATCTTCTGGTCTCTGCCTCCCAAAGTACTGGGATTACAAGTGTGCGCCACCACGCCCAGCTCTGCATCTATATATCTTTACGTCGGATCCCGAGTTTAGATCTGAATATCTTCTGTCTACTGGACATACCCTGCACTGTCTCTCAGAGGTGGTAATGAATATTAATCAAACTCACCCTACCATGAACACACACACACACACACACACACACACACACACACACACACACCAGCTCTTCATGCATTCCCTAACTTGGTAGACATTATCACAACACACACAGAGATAAAAATAAAAATGGAGCCAACTTGCGCCCTTCACCCCCTCCACACACACACTACTGGGACTCTGAGGTTTCCAGGAGGCTAATATTTTTGTCTCTGGGAATTTTGCCAGTGCTACCTGGGCTGACTCCTGCTAACTCTCTTAAGTACATCCTCCTGCATTACTCTGAGTGCTTTAGTGCTTTGGATTTTAGTCTATTTACCTAGAACTTTCTCTTCACCTGTGTAGGCAGCTCCCTCGCTACATTTGAAAACTCAGGTGCGATGCTGAAAGGTTTCCACTGAGAACCTTGTTTAAGGTAGTGTGCCCTCCGTCCCCAACACACACACAAGCACATGCACACGCACATAGGCACGCAAGACTGACGGATGGCATTACCCCGTTTGTTTCGTAAGAAGGCATTTCAGTAGCCACAGTAACCTTGCTGATCTTTTCTTTGTTTATCCTCTGAATCACTCCACTAGAGGTGGTCGTCCCTGAGAGCAAGAGCAGTAGGTGATTCAGCATGAGACGCAGTTTGCCTAAGACCTATTTTATAAAGTGCATGCTTACGTCATGACTCCCTCCACATGCTAGACACATATAAAGCAGAAACCAGTGTCACATATCAGTAGCTCTCATGTGCAATCTGCCCATTTCCTACTCTATTCTAGCTCATTGCCTTTCTTTAAATGTTTGTTAAAGCCAGGCGTGGTGGCACACGCTTGTGATCCCAGTACTTGGGAGGCTGAGACCGGAGGATCCGGGTTTGCGGCCAGCCTCAGCTACTTAGTGAGGCCATCCGCAACTTAGTGAGACCCTGTTTCAAATAAAGAATAAAAAATAGGGCTGGGGGTGTAGCTCAGAGATAGAATGCACCTGGGTTCAATCCCCAGTGCAAAAAAAAAAAATGTTTGTTAAAACTCACTGAATTGCATTACTAATGAGGCACCTCTGAAATTTGGAAACCATTGGCTTGGGTGCTGAGAGCTCTGGCCACAAAGTGTTCTGCCTTGAATTGAGGATTCTGGCTTGATTTTTTTTTTTTTTTTTGGTGGATGTCATGTATCCCTCAACATGTAGGTAATAATGACCAGAGAATTCCACACATTTGCTGCCTCCAAAATTCATGTCTTGTCTCATTAAATTACATGAGCTATATACTCTTTTTATTAAAAACATACTTTTTTAAAGACAGTTTTAGGTTCACAATAAAATTGAATGGACATGACATACCCCAGTCCTCACATATACACAGTTTTCTCCATTATCAATATCCACCACCACAGAGGTACATTTGTTACAATTGGGGAACCAACATTGACATATCACCCAGTGTTCATAGTTTAGTCTTCTCTTCTCTTCTCTTCTCTTCTCTTCTCTTCTCTTCTCTTCTCTTCTTTCTCTTCTCTTCTCTTCTCCCCTCCCCTCCCTTCCCCTCCCCTCCCCTCCCCTTCCCTTCCCTTCCCTTCCCTTCCCTTCCCTTCCCTTCCCTCCTCCCCCCTCTCTCTCTCTGTGCTGGGGATCAAATCCAGGGCCTTACATATACTAGGCAAGTGCTCTACTACTTAGCTACACCCCAGCTCTAGACTTCTCTCTTGATGTTGTACATTTTCTGGGTTCAGCGCATATCATTATATCAATATTATCATCATTACAGTGTCAGCTAGAGTATTGTCACTGCCCTAAACGTCCCCTGTGCTCTCACCTCCCTCCAGTCCCAGCAACCCCTGTCTCTGTAGTTTGGCTTTTTCCAAACTGTCAACTCTTGAAACTCTACAGTATGTAATCTTTTCAGATTGGCTTATTCAACTCAACAATCTACACGTAAGGTTCCTCCATTTCCCCCCCCCATATATTTTTAAGTGCTCATGTGTTTTTAGCATTGAAAAATATTCTGTTGTCTGGGGTAGCACAGTTTATCCATTTATCTACTAAAGGATATCTTGATGGCTTCCAAAGTCTGTCAATTATGACTCAATCTGCCATAAACATCCTTGTGCAGCTCTTGGTGTAGATGTAAGTGTTCGTATTATTTGTGTGAATATCAAGGACTCCTGTATCACGTGGAGTTTGTTTCGATTTACGAGAAACTTACACATTATCTTCCAAAGTGACTATAACATTTTACATTCCCAACAGCAATGGATGGGAGTTTCTGTTGCTACAGTTTGGTGGTATCAGTGTTTTGGATTGTAGCTTTTTTTCTTTTTCTTTTTTTTCTTCATACTGGGGATTGAAACCAGGGGCATTCTAGCTTCGAGCTACACCCCAAGCTCTTTTTGTAATTTTTTTTAAATTTTTGAAACTACCTTGATGAGGCTATCTTTTCTCAGCCTCCCAAATACTGGGGTTACAGGTGTACCCCACCACAGCCAGAAAATTTTAGCCATTCTGATAGGTGTATAGTAGTGTCTCATTGTTGTTTTAATTTATATTTTCCTATGACCCTAGGCTGTGGAACCTCTTTTCAAATGCTGACTTGCCCTCTGTATATCTTCTTTGGCCATGTATTCTGTTAAGATCTTTGGTCTGTTTTATAGTCAAGTTCTCTGGGTGCTTTTTATTGAGTTTTGAAAGTTCTTTGTATATGTTGGACAATAATCTTTTATGAGACATGTGCTTTGCAGATCTTTCCCCCCACAAACTGTGGCTTGTATTCTCGTTCTCTTCATAGTGCCTTCCGTCAAGTTGTTTACCCTTCCTTCTGGCTCAGTTTTCTAATCTATGTATACTTCTATCACCCTGAAACCCATCAAGATGTATGATTATGATGCACCAATAAAAAAATAAAATAAAAATAAATAAGTAAAATAGGGTAATACCTCCCAATATTGTCATAATCAAAGGCATATCAAGTGCTTAGAACAATGTCGTGCATAAGATGCTCATAAAGTGTCATTATTGTTTCATTTTAACCTTTTTCTTCAGTGTTCGCATCAGTTCCTGACACATGGTAGCAGTTGTAGAAGTATCTACTGAGTGAAGGCCTTTTCACAGTGGTTCACACACGCAAGCTCAGCCAGCTCTCCCACCGAAGTCACTCTGGACTTTTTTCCTCCTTCCTGCATCAGTCATCACAGCGTGCTTTGGGGCTTTCCTCAATACTCAGGATTTTTTTTAGTAACAGACACCAAACTGGTCTCTCAGTCCCTATACTGGGACCAAACTGTGATGGCCAGTCTGGACGGTCAACTTGACTGGATCATGAAACACCTAAGATTCTGTGACTTTGGGTGTGTTGGTGAGATGACTGGTTTATGTAAGGGCAGATTGAAGGGGAGTCCTGTCCTACATGTGGGCAGCACGGCTCTGACAGGCGCAGGACCTGGATAAAAGAAGGAGAAAGCCACGTGAAGGATGCGTGGTTCTTCCTGAAGAAAGCGCGTCTGCTCTCCTCTGAGATATCAGCCTTCAGCTCTTTGAACTGGACCTTCACCATCGTTTCTCCAGAGAGTTTCCTGGCCTTTCCATCCTGGACTGGGACTGAATTAGTGGTCGCTCCGATTCTGAGACTCCAGCTCTTGGGCCGCTCGACCAGAGGCTGGTTCCTCTGCTCGCCACGTGCAGTCGGCAGCCTGGGACGACACTGCTTTGGACTGCAAGCTGATCTGATAAATCCCCTTTTACCATGTACTGTTCTGAGTTCTGTTACTCTAGTGAACCCTGACTGATACACAGACTATTCATTCCAACATGGGACTCAGACCACGGCCCTCCCCAGCTGCATGTCCCATGAAGTCCCCCTTCCTGAGGACAAAGTCCACTCTCTCGGCAACCAAGCAAGGCATGTTTTTTGTTTGTTATATATACATATACATATACATATACATATATTTTTTTGTGGTACTGGGGATTGAACCCAGGGGTGTTCTACCTCCGCGCTACACCCCCAGCCCTATTTTTTATACTTTATTTTGAAACCAGGTCTCATGAAGTTTCAGAGGGCCTCACTAGGTAGAGAGAGAGAGAGAGACAGGGAGAGAGAGAGAGAGAGCTGAGGCTGGCTGCGAACCCGGATCCTCCGGTCTCCACCTCCCAAAGTACTGGGATTACAAGCGTGCGCCACCACGCCCGGCCCTAGTTTGTTATATATACATATACATATATATATTTAATTTGACCCTCTAGTTTTATATCAATATATATTTAATATATTAAATGTATATTTATATATAAATATTTATATTTATATATAAATATAATGTTATATATAAATATACATTTAATATATTAAATATGTAAATATATAATGTATATTCATATATTACATATATTAAATATATTCATATATTAAATATAAATATATATTTAATTTGACCTCTCTAGTTTTATTTCTTTCACAATTAATGAAAAGATGTAGGCGGAAGCACAGCATTATAGGGTGGTGGTTTTCAGACTTATTTCAAACATAAACAGACGTAGGAAATAATTTTTACATCATAAACAGCATGCACACATGCGCACACCCATGCAGACACACTCGTGCACACACACAGAGGGTGCACGTAGAAAACTGGAGGCATCTGTAAGAGCTGTCTGTGGTTCCGGATGCAGTGTGTCCCTATTGACCAGGCATTCACTGCAACTTAGTATCTTCTGTAGTTAAAAAAAAAAAACCTTTTTTTCATTAAAATATAATTATTTACCATTTTTTAAGAGGGGGAGCCTGCTGTGGAAGAAGCATTTGAACACCTCAGGAAATTTCTTATATAAAGAACTTAAATAACTGTTTTGCAGAGCGTGTATTTCTCCTGTTGATTAAGCTGCAGAATTACAGGGTGTGAGCGTCTCTCTCCACCGTGACAGCTCTCCCGGGCTGAAGACGCCGCCCCAGGAAGGCGAGGCGGGGCCTGGGGTGGGGGTGGGGCGGTGGCTCGGCTCCTTATGCTAATCCTCTACCCTCTGAACAAAAGCCAGAGACAGCTAGACAAATGCTGAGCGCCCGTCCCAGAGTTGTGGCGGATGCAGAAGGGAGAGCGACCAAGTGCCCACTCGCCCCTAAATTGTCTTCCCTTTTGTATCAGTGCCTTTGTCTGATCCAACAAAGAAGAAGATGTATGTGATTTTGAATGTGTGGTTATGAGTGTGGATATGCGTGTGTGCTTACAGCACTGTAAGAGAAAAAGGAAGAGTCAAATTTGAAGGCAGGATTTATCCTTCACCAAATCTGATTTCTTCAAATTGTCTCCTATATTGGTGTGTTTGCCCTTTTTTTTTTTTTGGTACTGGGGGGTTAAACCCAGGGACATTTTACCTCTGAGCTACATCCTCAGCCCTTTTCATTTTTTATTTTGAAACACAGTCTCACTATGTTGCTGAGGGTCTCGCTAAGTTGCTGAGCCTGGCCTCCAACTTGCAATGCTCCTGTCTCAGCCTCCCAAGTATGGGATTACAGGTGTGTTTGTCTTAGTCATTTCTTGGCTATAGAAAGAATCCACGTCTATAGCTTTGAGTGTGTCCTTGTTGATGTGATGGAGACCAGCAGGGAACACCGAGGGCCAATAACTACTGGACAGCAGGGTCTGTCGCTTGCTGGGGTTTGGTGTGTTCACCTACGAGAGGGCTGTACCTGCTTGGGCCTGCCCAGGATGGAGAAATCATTGGTCTTCTCAGACGCAGTATCTTTTCTTTTTCTCTTTGTCTCTCTTGGGATGAGGTAAAATCCCAACAAGACACTTTCTCACCAAGCAGCAAAGCTGTAGCCTGTTCCGTGCTACCCCCAACCCTGCACCCAGGACCCCGAGATCCACGGAATCGTCCCTTAA
The DNA here is from genome assembly GCA_004027185.1 of Glis glis. NCBI lineage: Eukaryota > Metazoa > Chordata > Mammalia > Rodentia > Gliridae > Glis > Glis glis. Next base: position 23,776 of record PVJS01000025.1, read on the forward strand.
GTAACTCTTTTTTTTTTTTGTGGTACTGGGGATTGAACCCAGGGGCATTCTACCTCCGAGCTACACTGCCAGCCCTATTTTTTATTCTTTATTTTGAAACAGGGTCTCACTAAGTTGCGGAGGGCCTCACTAAGTAGCTGAGGCTGGCTGCGAACCTGGATCCTCCGGTCTCCGCCTCCCAAGTACTGGGATTACAAGCGTGCGCCACCACGCCCGGCTCTTAATTAA
>PVJS01000025.1:24103-35953 GCA_004027185.1 Glis glis
GTGTGTGTGTGTGTGTGTGTGTGTGTGTGTGTGTGTGTGTGTGTGTGTGTGTGTGTGTGTGTCTGTGAGTCTGTGTGTGTGAGTCTGTGTGTGTGTGTGTCTGTGAGTCTGTGTGTGAGTCTGTGAGTCTGTGTGTGTGTGTGTATGTGAGTCTCTGTATGTGTGTGTATGCATGCATGCTTTTCTGTGAAACATTTATTTGTGTAATCCCAATGGTGTAGGCAGGGTTGTGTGAGGCAAAGGTAATGATTGCATGCTAAGCCGTCACAACATGGACGAGAGAGGCTTGGGAGGAGTTGGTGTGCCCACTCTCCTTGGAGGGGTGAGCTCTCCTCCTGCCCTCTGTGGCCCCCACAGAGTGGATAGAAGTCACCATGACAGAGTCAGACAGAGTGAGCGGGCATGGAGAGGCCCACCTCTCCCATCGTCTTAGGATACACCTGTGCCCAGGGAGGAGGGGGAGGGGAGTGAGTTAGGGAGACCTTGTCCCCCATTAGTCAATCAGTCCCGGGATCCTTGGGCCTGTCTCAGTTTACTCATCTGTTACATGAAAACGTCAGACACGGTGGCTGACAACATTGTTTCTGCCCTTAACATTTTGTAGTTGTCACAGCACGAAAAATGCCCTTCCTACAGAATCATCAGCCAGGGAACATCGTTTTGCCTTCATCACTTAAATCTCTGGGTCCCTTATATTTAAAGACATCACCATTTGCTTGTTACTGGTATTTGCCAGGCTCCAGCCTTCCTGACTCCAGGTGAGGGTGTCCTCCAGCCTCTGTAGCTGATCTCCACCCTACTCCCTCCCGGGGTGGAGCCCCACAGCACGGTGCTGGCCAGCTAGCTCTAGGCAAGATGTCTCAGGGTTGGAGGAGGAGGACGCAGGTGGAGGGAAATATGGGGGAGGAAACGCTTAGCAGAGTGTGTGATTCTCCAAGCTGAAAATCAGACAGAATTTGCCCGGCTAGGTTTTAGACTTGCTTGGGATTCCTGATCCCCTTTCCTTGCGATTCCTTCCTTTGGGAAGGGGGTGTCTGTCCTGTGCCCCTCCCACTGTCCTAGTTCGAAAATAGATAAGTTGGTTTCATAGGCTTAGAATTGAAAAAGAACTTGTCCTGAAGTTGAATGAATTGCACCTTGAGTCTCAGCCATATTTGATTTAGATATTTAGATGAGATTTTGGACTGAGCGGTGTTGCAGGACTGGGTTAAGACTTTTGGAGATGTTGGGATGAGGTGAATATATACGTTGCTGTGGAAAGAAAATTATTAATTTTTTGTTTATCCCAAATGTGTGTTTGTTGAAGTCTGACCTCCAATATCTCCTTATTTGGAAATAGGATCTTTGCAGATGATCAGGTTAAAACAAACAAGGTCATGGGCTGAGCTCAAATCCAATGACTGATGTCCCTATCAAAAAGAAGAAATTTGGGACCACAGAGACACACATAGAGGGAGTTTGATGTGAGGAAACTTAGTCGGGAGATGCATCAACCATCCATAGGTTGGGTCTGGAACAAGTCCTCCCTCACGGCCTCATAAGAACCCAAGCTACCCACACCTTGATCTCAGGTTTCCCGCCTCCAGTACTGGGGGAACATTTTTGTTGTTTATGTTTTCCAGTTTGTAGTGTTTTGTTATAGCAGCGCTGGAAAACCGGTCCAGAGAGAGAGAGAGAGAGAGAGAGAGAGAGAGAGAGAGAAACTTATAGATCTTTTTTCTCTAACACAGTGTCTTTACAGAATTTTTCATGTAGTGAATCTCTAGACTTCTCTTTTACCAGCAACTCGTGGATGGGAGAGGTAGATGGAGGAAGGTTCAGTTACTTACCTCAGAGCAGGTTTTCATTGCTAGTGTAGTGGTCACAGCTTCAAAATGCACAGGCTCTGTGTGTTGTTGTCCCTTTTTGACTTTGGGATCTAAGGCACAATTCTATGAGACTTGAAAGAGCACAACTGAACATTGTTACTCAGACCAAAGACAGAGCCAGTGTGGGACTGGACAGTATGCCAGTAGAGTGATCATTTCTTGCTCTATCATCTGAGGACTGCAGGGTGCGGACACACCATCTTTAAATAATATTTCTTGCCAAATGTGGTGGCCCACACCTGTAATCTCGGTACTTGGGAGACTGAGACAGGAGGATTGAGGTTCAAGGACAGCCTCAGCAACGTAGCGAAACTCTCAGCAACCTAGTGAGACACTGTTCAAAACAAAAAATAAAATCAGGATGGGGGTATAGCTCAGAGGTAGAATGCCCCAGGTTCAATCCCCAGGACCACCAAAAAAAAAAAAAATTCCTGACCATGGTCTCATTTCAATCCCCATAGCACTGTATTCCATGCCCTAATTCTAGCAGTGATCATATTTACACCCTAATCTTCCCAAGGGCCATGTCTACTAACTTTGTCACACCCATGCCTGGGTCATAGAGGATACTAGAAAAGTGTGGAGGGGACTGAGGAATATCATGCAGGAAATTCCCAGCCAGCTTGGGCAATTCCTCTCGGTTATTTATAAAGACCTGTTTCAGCTAAGATGCTGGGATACAATGAAGTTCCTCTAGCCCACTTCCCTGGTGGATTTTGGAGGCAGGAAGAGCTGAAAAATACAAGACAATTAATGTGAGTTTTATTTACAGCATTGTCACCATTATGGTGCGTGTTCTAGGAAGAATCATAGGAATAATAAATACCAAGGCTGAGAGAGAAGGTGGCAATCTTACTGAGTCCCCTTAAAGGAGAGACATCATTTTCCATCTGCGTCAGCCCTGAACTAAGTCCTGGGCACCCTGCAGGCACCTGGTGTAGTGCTTGGTTTAATCGACAAATGAAGAAATTATAGCTGCACAACTCACAATTGCCAAACTTTGGAACCAGCCAAGGTGTCCATCAACAGATGAATGGATCATAAAACTATGGGATATGGACACAATGGAATTTTACACAGCCACAAAGAAGAACAAAATCACATCATTTGCAGGGAAATGGAGAGAACTAGAGAGCATTATGCTAAGTGATATTAGTAAGTCACTAAGAGTAAAAAGTCGGATGTCCCTCCTAATCTGTGGGAGCTAGACAGAATGGGACTTAGAAGGGAAGAAGAAGAAATCTTTAGATGGATAAAGAAGGTGACCTAACTGAGGGAGTTGGGAGTGGGGTGGAGGGAAACACACTATAGCACATGATGTACATACACAAACTTACAAGACTCAGTCACTATCCGGAGCATGAAAGGGAGGGAAGGGGGAGGGAATAGGGTGGGATTGGAGGGAGGGCTGAATGTGCAATGTGTGCATGTATGATGTTCATACCCTGACATATATCAAAATGTATAATTACAATGCACCAATAAATGAACATAAAAAAATAAAAATCATGATTTAAACGTTAAAAAAAGAAATTAAAGGGGGGGATCAAAGTCATTTTGAAAGAGTGGGAAAGAAGAACTAAGAAAAAGAAGGGGACCTATACTGTCCCTCTCCTCCATGCCACTGTTCTGTCATGCCCTATATGTTGACCCTGCTCAGGACAGCGTGCTTGTTACTTCAATAGTATTCTGCACCTTGAACTTACCTGATATTCTCCCATGTGCTGATGTTTGGTGCTTTCAATTGTTATGAATATTTTAGTGAATTCACTCTTTCAGGTTCCCCTGCTTTCGCAGGGGTCTACAGGGGCTGGCCCAGGGAAATCCTGTGTCATACAAAATGACCCGGATGCCACTGCTAATGTGTTGATCAACAGTAGCACCTCGATTCGTGTTCCCGTAGGATGAGCCTGTCTCCATCCCTTATGGAACAAGATTCCCAGGAGCCCTCAAAATCATAAAAATCTATGCAAGTTCATGTAGTTAAGCATGGACTTATAAAATCTGAGGGCATTTCTTAGACCTGGGGGTGGGCAATTTGAAGATAACTCAAAGTAAATATCCCTGTATGCAATGAGTAGATGAGCCTAAAGCTGACACTGAAGGAGATGCACCCGTGCCCACCCACCCTGTGCCACTCCATGCTCCTTGGAGCCAGGGAACAGGCAGAACACGGAACCAATGCAGAGTGGGAGTCCTGACCCCAGCAAGGCAGGAGCTCCAATTTCTTCATTAAAGTCTCTTTCACATTCCTCCATAGCTAGGTGCTTGTCTTTTCCTTCAATTTTCTCATTCCGTCTCTTAGAAGAATGATATAATGTGTCCATGCATATTTGGCATTTTTCTCAGGATTTCATTCTGCCATTCCCAATACCATAGAGCATGCCTCTATTTAACCTCTTGCAAGCAAAGGGCAAGGCAATATTTAATAGTGTTCTGGGCAAATAAATGATTGCATAAGTAAAATGTTGGCGTATCTATTTTTGGATCTAACTGTGAAGAATAGGATCTGAGGTATAAAAGGAAAGGTATTTATAGTATTTCCTGCCCATGTATTTACTTGCTCAACTACCTCAGCGGAAACTTGTTTATTGTGTGAATGCTAATTACAGCAACTCTATAGAATAATATCATGCCCCGTAGAAAAATGGTCTGAGAACTGTCCGATGTGACATATTAAAGACTAAAGTACATGATAGATATAAAAAGCTCCTACTTCACTAACATGGGTTAAGTCTAAATTTGGCCATTTTTTCCAGAAGGGCAAATATGAGAACCATGCATATTGCCCCCACGCAAGGGACTGATCTGCCTTAAATCCAAAGACCATGTATGGTGTGTGGGTACCTACTTAAGAACGGTGCGGAGTATATGTTCTCATTACAACAATACTTGTTAATACCTGGCTGGACATACTGAGTGGGTGCGGACACTGCTCTGTTGGGTATGATATCAACAAACCAAATTATTGTTATAGTTTTACTTCTACTCCATTCTGAAGCATATAGGTTCACTGTAGAATATTTAGCACATGGAATTCAATAAGAAGTTCCAACTTAATGGCTTAGACACTCCATTTACTAAATTTGGGGACTAAAGGTTAGGCATGTATTCTGTCTGAGCCTCTGTATTATTGTTGGAGAAATGGCTCAGTATGCCTGCCTGTACCCAAGGTTATTGAGAGAGCAAGAATAAGACATGGAAATACTTCATGAGATTCCTGCATGCTGAGAAGGTATTTGTACCAAAATGGGTCATGATACTTTGGTAATGGAAGGCAAAATCCAAGAAAGAAGGCATGAGAGCCATTTCTTCTAGAGATCTATTTTGTGTTTATCATGCAGGAGGTCTTTAAATATTTCTGGAAAGGAATAGAAAGCAAAGAGAGAAAAAAATTAAAATCTGCCTGGCTGGTCTCACTGGGGGAAAGTTTTCCTAATAGGTTAGTGGCCTACCTGAAATTCAGACATGAAATTATGAAATTGCATAATGGCGATGCTGTGTGCTCCCTGGTCCAGCAGGAAGCGGCCGGGCCACCGCGGGCCCCTGCACCACCATATCTGCTACCCCACAGGCTAAGTTGCACGGACATTTCTCTCCATATTGTTTGTGTGATTTGAAAAGTTCTGCAGTTTCAGCTGTATCAGGAGTTGACAGAAAACAGGAAAGCATCAGTAAATAGGAAAGGAAATTACGGAACACCTCACTGGTGACAATCGTGCCCTTCAGTGCCTGTGGCTCCCTCCACCTCCACGTCAGCTTACGGTCTGAAATAAAATAGAATGAGGTTGGATCACACCATATCTCTTATCAGAAAAATATGATTTTTTCAGCCTGGTGCAGTGGCTCACGCCTGCCATCCCAGTACTTGTGAAGCTGAAAGGGAAGGCTCACAGGCTCAAATCCAGTTGCACAGTAACTTAGTGAGACCCTGTTTCAAAGTAAAACATTTCAAGAAGGGACTGGGGGTGTAGCTGAGTGGCAGAATGCCCCTGGGTTCAATCCAGAATAACACACACACACACACACACACACACACACACACACACATGATTTTCTCTACTTCATACACATGAAGGCTGAGAGTTCTGTGAAGGGCCAGTTGTAAGGTCTCAGCTAGAATATTTGATTTAATATTTGTCTATAAAAGATGTGCTGCCGGCAGTGGTGGCACATGCTTGTAATCCCAGTACTTGGGAGGCTGAGATAGGAGGATCACAGGTTCGAGGACAGCCTCAGCAACTTAGTGAGGCTCTCAGTAACTTACCAAGACCCTGTTTCCAAATAAGAAGTAAAATAGGTGTGAGGGTATAGCTCGGAGGTAGAAGGCCCCTAGATTCCATCCCCAGTACCGTAAAAAATAAAAAAGTAAAAATAAAAATATAAATAAAAGATGTGCTGATGAGAAAACCGGCTACCCCTTGTGGATTGGATGCTCAGGCCCAGCCTTAGATTTGCTGTTGGGTTGTATACACACTCACACGCTGAACCCACTAGTGTGACACCACTGTGAAATTGTGACCTTTGCTTAAAGGTGGAGTTGGTCTCTATCAATTTTATAGTTCCATTAAGAGTCAGTCCTGTTTGGAATGGTTCTATCCTTGCTAATCCAGTTTGTTCAAGAATCCAGATTATTTTGACCATACAAAGCACATTCAACATTAAGCAATTAAAGAGAATCAGGTATGTGTTTCGTATTTTACAAATACTTCATTATAGATCACACTGTGTCCTAGTATTTTCTGTTCGTTAGCATCCGTATCTTTCAATCATTCTTTCATTTATTTACTTGTCCAATTGAAACTTTTATTTTATTTTTTAATTTTAATTATTTGTGGTACTGAGGATGAATCCAGGGGTGTTCTACCGCTGAGCTACATGCCCAGCCTTATATTATTTTTTTATTTGAAACAAGGCCTCATTAAATTGCTGAGGCTAGCCTCAAATCTGAGCTCCTTTCGTCTCAGCCTCCCAAATACTGGGATTATGGGCGGGCGGTGGCACACGCCCATGCCCATAATCACTATAAAGCAGGGCTTCTACTTCAGCTCAACATAGAGATATCTAGTGTTAGAGCTGGGGTGTAAAATGTCTCCCAGACAACAGTGTTGGGGGCAGCCATGTTCTGAGGCAGGTCCTTGGGGGCGTGGCCTCATACAGAATGTGTGTGTGTGTGCGTGTGTGTGTGTGTGTGTGTGTGCGTGTGTGTGTGTCCTGGCCCAGCCTAGCTGCAGACTCTGTCTGATCCTGTCTCTGACCTTCTGTCCTCGCTCTGCTCCCCACCATCTTACCCTCAGGACCTGAAGCCCCAGTTCTTGCTTGACAGTCAGCATAATACATCTGAACAAGAATTCTTAGCTCTGCAAACAAATAGGATCTTTTTTTCTCGAAGTTGTGGTCGTCAGGTAATTGGGGCCACAGCGGTGAGAATGAACTTCTAGTGAGCACCTATCATGGGAGAGACTTCGGTTCAGGTGATGGGGCATAAAAGGGGAAACTGAGGATTCTTACTCTCAGAGAACTCAGAGTTCCATGGGGGCTAAACATATACACAATTGAGATGTGTTAAACAAGGAGCTTGTAAGCTTTATTATTTATTTATTTATTTATTTATTTATTTATTTATTTGGTAGTACTGGGGATTGAACCCAGGGGCATTCTACCTCTGAGCCACACCCCCGGCCCTATTTTTTATTCTTTATTTTGAAACAGGGTCTTACTAAGTTGTGGAGGGCCTCACTAAGTAGCTGAGGCTGGCCACAAACCCAGATCCTCCTGTCTCAGCCTCCCAAGTACTGGGATTACAAGCGTGCACCACCACCCCTGGCTTGTAAGCTTTAGATAAAACTTTCTTTTAAGAATCACTTTAGAGTGTATCTTACTTTAGTGTATCTCACTCTGGCTAGGCAACGAGATACATTTATTTATTTACTTTTGTGGTTCTGAGGATTGAACCCAGAAGCATTCTATCTCTGAGCTACACCCCTCAGCCCTCTTTTATATTTTAGTTTGAAACAGGGTCTCACTAAGTTGCGGAGGCTGGCTTTGAACCCATGATCCTCCTATCTCAGCCTCCCAAGTACTGGGATTACAGGTGTGCACTTCCACGCCTGGCTGAGATACCCTCTTGGAAAGGGAATGCGCTGGAACCTCCTTCCTTGACTCCCAGAAGCCGAGAAAACACAGCTCAACTCCAAGGTCTATTTGTCCTTGACATCCTGTGTCTGAGAATCACAAAGAAACGACAACAGTATAGTTGAAGCAAAGGAGCATTCTTAGGATGTCCTGCCCCCGTGCTGACAGCAGACCCTGGGAAGGTCGTGTGATTGCTTTAGATCCATCCTCATCGATAAAGTGCAACTGATAAAATCCTCCTTGTCTTCTCCATGCTTGTTTGAACACAAATGTGACAACTGCTTGTAGCAGTATTATAAAGTAAAATCTGCTATGAAAATAAAACTATTTGTTTTTGTTTGTTTGTTTGTTGGTTGGTTTGTTTGCAGTACGAGGGATTGAACCCAGGGGCATTCTACCTCCAAGCTCCATCCCCAGCCCTATTTTTTTATTCTTTATTTTGAAATAGGGTGGAGGGCCTCACTAAGTAGCTGAGGCTGGCTGCGAACCCGGATCCTCCTGTCTCAGCCTCCCAAGTACTGGGATTACAAGCGTGCGCCCCCACGCCCGGCTTAACTATTTGTTTTAATATAACTCTACATTATGATAATGTTATATTATAATTAAATAATACAATAAATATAACTATTTGTTCACTAATTTTCAAATGACTCTTATTTGTGCTAAGGTATATGACCAGCCTGCGTATATTTATGTGTATAAATAGGCAAAAGAAGGTTAAGATACTGCTGGGAGAGGTGTGTGTGTGTGTGTGTGTGTGTGTGCGTGTGTGCATGTGTGTGTGTGTGCGCGTGTGTGCACATGTGTGCGTGTGCGTGCGTGTATGTGTGCGTGTACGTTTGTGTGTGTGTGTGCATGTGTGTGTGTTTGTGTGTGCATGCACAAATTCCATCTTTATCCAGGTGCTTTGGAAAGTTGGATGGATTTCTCAGTGCATCCAAGGTCACCATGCCAACTGTGAACAGGTAATGAAAACACGTGTTAATTTGTTTCCTTTCGGTGTAGTTGCAGGCAGTGTTGAGACCTCTCACTCTCTCCTGAAGTTTGTAAGTCTTGATCAAGTAAGATTCAGAAGAGTTACCCCACATTAAAGAGGTCCTGGGGCAAGAGAGAGAGGAGGAGGAGAGGTGGGTGAGGGCTAGGAACTCGAACCCCATTTGCAAGTCACCTAAGTTACTGGAATACTGTATCCAGAGCTATCCCTTCCTTCCTTCCTTCCTTCCTTCCTTCCTTCATCTCTCTCTCTCCTTCCTTCCTTCCCTCTTTCCTTCCTTCTTTTCTTTCTTGTTGCTGAGGATTGAGCCCAGCCTCAAACATGCTATCATATTCTTTTTTTTTTTTTTGAGTTAGGAGCATCCACTTTCCAAGGGTCAAAGATGTTTGTGCTTCTCTTATGCTGTCATCAATCTGGCCTTGTCCACTATCACAAAACACATACCCTTCCCAAGTAATTTTATTATTTAATTTAATTAATTTATTTTTTGTGGTACTGGTGATGGAGCCCAGAGGTGTTCTACAACTGAGCTACACCCACAGCCCCTTTAAATTTTTTTAAAAAATTTACAACAGGATCTTGCAAAAATTACCACATGCTGCCCTCGAACAAACCTGCAATCCTCCTGCCTCAGCCTCCCAAATACTGGGATTACAGGTGTGTCCTACCACACCTGGCTCTGTGTAATCTTAATATTCACAACTCACTTATTTGAATGTTTTGACTGTCCAAATAAATGAAGAAAAGCCCATTTTGGGGAGCATTTGGGAAATTTCTTTTTAAAATGGAACACTGCTTTACACACTTACAGTGTATTGGTGCTAACATGACATTAAATCTCACGCATGTCTTTCTTAGGAGCAGGACCAGTGCAAGCCCTTCAACTGGGTGTAGCACGTGACTTACAGGCAACAGAGGGAGTAGTGTCTGTCTCCAGAGGTGGAGGAATTACCTGCTACTCCAAGATCCTATCCAAGAATAGAAAGATTCCATTCAAGAATAGATCTTTATGTTGATAACCTACATGTCATTCAGAATGGCTCATTTGGAGTGAATGGACATTTATTTAGTTATTTGTGGCACTGGGGATTGATTGAGCCCAGGGGCATTTTACCTCAGAGCTATACCCCCAGCTCTATCTATCTATCTATCTATCTATCTATCTATCTATGTATCATCTATCTATCTATCTATCTATCTATCATCATCTATCTACCTACCTACCTATCATCTATCTACCTACCTACCTACCTATCATCTATCATCTATCTATCATCTATCATCTATCTATCATCTCTATCATCTATCTATCTATCTACCTACCTATCATCCATCTATTGAGAAACAGGGTCTCGCTAGGTTGATGAGAGTCTCACTACTTGCTAAGGCTGTCCTCCAATCTGTAATCCTCCTGTCTCAACCTCCCAAGTACTGGGATTATAAGCGTGCACCCCCAGGCCTGGCTGTGAATAGCCTTTTATAATTACAGGATTTTCAGTGGCTAAAATTAACGGGGGGGGGACAGTTCTAAGGGGGGACTCTCACTTTAATGAGAAAACTGTTTTGATCAGCACTTTCAACCCACACACCTACACTGTAAAGCTTTGGTGTGCAGAAAAGCAGGTTCTCTCTGGTATTGCGTGTATTGCGTGTGTAGACGAAGGCCAGGTGCATTTTCCAAGACACTTTCGGGCCCCTCCCGCAGCCTTCGCTGTCCGGGCTACCCTGCACCTGCGATGGGTCGGTCCCGCGGTGCTGCGGGCTTGGTGGACGTCCCGCCCACCCTGCGGGCTCAGCTCCGGCTCGGCCCAGCTGCTCTTTCGGAGGCGGCGTCTGCTGTCCCCTCCGAGAGGACTCGAGGGCTCCCCAGCCACCTGCCCGAGCCACCGCTCTCCAGAGACCCCTTTATGAAGCTGCCGCAGCCGCCGCATGGTGCTCCCGCCGCCAGCTGCCTCCTCCAGGCCCTCCCGGCCACCTGCGGTCGGACCCCGCGGCGTGCGGCGGGCAGGTGCTGGGCGGCGGGCTGCAGGTGCGGAGGCCAGGTGCGGAGGCCAGGTGCGGAGGCCAGGTGGGGACGCGGAGCCCGCGGCGGGGCGGGGCGGGGCATGGCGGGCGGTGAGTGGCCGCGCTGGCGACACGCCAGGCTCCCAGTGCCATCTAGCCGGCAGGTCGCAGATGCACGATCCCGCCCTGCCCTCCGGCTCCGGGGACTGGAGCTTCTCTCCGATCTGTGTGTTGCCAATCGCTTCCTCACTCCGCGCTGCTGCTGTTACAATGTGGCCGGACCCAGCAACATTGACGCCACCTGCAGCTTCTTAGACATGCAAAATCTCAGGCCTGGCTTCCCAGCCGCTGGGCCTCCCCGCGGACGCGGACATCACCTTTCTGAGCAGCGCTGCATCAAACCACAAGATCCCTGACGGATCGTTTTCTTGCCTAACCCCTTCCGCAGATCCCCGCTGTGCCCTGAGCTGAGGGCCCTCAGCTGGGCTGGCCTTCCCAAGACCCATCTGCAGCGGCCCTTCCGGCTCACCCCTTTCCTCCGGTGGGCACTCCACCTAAGGAGTGATGCGGTGTTAAAAGATATGTTGGAGCCGGGCGTGGTGGCGCACGCTTGTAATCCCAGTACTTGGGAAGCTGAGACAGGAGGATCCTGGTGTTGCGGCCAGCCTCAGCTACTTGGTGAGGCCTTCCGCAACTTCGTGAGACCCGGTTTCAAAATAAAGAATAAAAAATAGGGCCGGGGGTGTAGCTCGGAGGTAAAACGCCCCTGGGTTCAATCCCTGGTACCGAAAAAAAAAAAAAAAGATATGTTGGAGCCGGGCGTGGTGGCACATGCTTGCAATCCCAGTA
>PVJS01000025.1:36053-228200 GCA_004027185.1 Glis glis
AAAAAAAAAAAAAAAAAAAAAAAAAAAAGAAAAGAAAAGAAAAAGAAAAAGCCAATCAAACAGCAGTGGTTGAACTCAGTCCCCATGGGGCATTCTGCTCAAGTAGGAGGAGGCCCACACCTGGCTGTGGGTTAGAAGCAGCTGAAGCAGAAAGGGACACCCTTCCCTGCATGGCTCTGAGTATCCACAGCCTACAAACATACAGAGGCATTTGCGGAATACATCAGTTGTCTTAGCCAGGCATGGGAGAATTGTTTGTTGCTATGAAATCTCTACTACTGAAAGCCTACCTGTGCGAGGAGCAACTTCCAGGACAGTTTTAGAGGATAATGCAACGCTAAGTGCCTGTTTCTTGTACTGCCCTTCAGGACGATGTGTCGATGTGCCTGTGGGATAGTCCTCTTGCGGGATAGCCAGGGCCACCTGGGGATCTGACTGTGAACCCGGCTGCTGTTGTCCAGGGTCAAGGCTCAGGTGGGATCCATATAGGAGTGGAAAGGCTGTCCTCTGTGGGTGGTGCATAACAGAACTCTCTGGAAAGGGCCAGGAATGCAGGGGCTCTGTGCTGGTGACAGAGTGCACTCTTCTCTTGTTTGGAGGAGGGCAGAGCGGCCTCGCCTGGATTTTCAAACTGCGTGCTCACCCACTCCTCCCTCATTAAAATTAGGACAAATTTGCATGTTTGTTTTACATCACTGTGTCCTACAGAGATAGAGAAGTCAAATTCTCTCTCTCTCTCTCTCCTTTCTTCTTCTTCTTCTTCTTCTTCTTCTTCTTCTTCACCTGGGGATTGAACCTAGGGGCATCCTACCTCCAAGCTAGCCTTTTAATTTTTATTTATTTATTTATTTATTTATTTATTCAGTCGGTATTGGGGATTGAACCCAGGGGCATTCCACCTCCGAGCTCCACCCCTAGCCCTATTTTTATTCTTTATTTTGAAACAGGGTCTCACTAAGTTGCGGAGGGCCTCACTAAGTAGCTGAGGCTGGCGGTGAACCTGTGATCCTCCAGTCTCAGCCTCCCAATTACTGGGATTACAAGCGTGCACCACCACACCCGTCTTTTTATTTTTACTTTGCAACAGGGTTTCTCTAAGTTGTTGAGGGTCTCACTAGGTTGCCGAGGCTGGTCTCAAACCTGTGATCTTCCTGTCTCAGCTTCCTAAATGCTGGGATGAGAGATGTGTGCACTGCACCCAGCTGAGCAATCAAATATTCTTAAGTAGACCTCACCTGCCCCTGAAAACAGTCTGTTTCTGGTCCCTTCTGCCAGTACACCTAGGTGTGTATCACAGAGTCCTTAAAACTAGCTGATATATTTTTTTTCCCTGTGGTAAATTAGGCTCTTTCTAATTTTCCTGACTTTATAGAAAAGAAATTGCTTTCAGTAAGAAAGTAAACTGCAATTCTTTTGAAAGACCAATGTTTTGATTTCTGTGTGGTAACAGTCAGCAGACATTTAACCCTTTCTAAACTGAACCACCTTGGAATGAAAGTAAAGAAGAAGGAGAGAGTTCTTAGCTCTATGATGTTTTACCATGTCTGTCAGTATTCTTGCAGCCATAATCTAAATATCTACCACATAGCTTAAAGGAAAGAAGATTTATTTTCTTACGGTTTCAGGCTCAGTTCATGTGAAGTTGGGGACCGTGATCTCAGGGCATGGCAGCAGGAGGCGGCGGTACTGGGGAATGAATGCAGGGGCGTTCTACCTCTGCACTACGCCCTCGGCCCTATTTTTTTATACTTTATTTTGAAATCGGGTCTCACGAAGTTGTGGAGGGCCTCACTAAGTAGAGAGAGAGAGAGAGAGAGAGAGAGAGAGAGAGAGAGAGAGACAGGGGGAGAGAGAGAGAAAGAGAGAGAGCTGAGGCTGGCCGCGAACCCGGATCCTCCGGTCTCCGCCTCCCAAAGTACTGGGATTACAAGCATGCGCCACCACGCCCGGCTATTCTTTATTTTTGAAACCAGGTCTCACGAAGTTGCGGAGGGTCTCACTAAGTAGCTGAGGCTGGCCGCGAACCCAGATCCTCCTGTCTCAGCCTCCCAAGTACTGGGATTACAAGCGTGCACCACCATGCCTGACCTTTTCTGTAGTTCTTAATGATTGAGTAGACATTTTATTACCCCAAGGGAGCAGACTCTGACCCTCTGTGACCCTGTCCATGATGCCCATGGGGAACCAGTTCTGCCCTGGCACCGAGATCAACTTCGACAGCGAGCCTTGGTGTCTTTCCTGTTTCAAATTGTTTTGTTTTAATTTTCCTTTCCTTGCCAAGCAGTGGCATGGGGTCTTTGTTGTCTCTCTTCTGCCCTGTGGCAAAGGACAGTTGTTTTCTTTGGTAAATTGACAGTGCTGATAACACTGGTTTCCCTGAACTGAGATTATGGGATGGCAAACCATGGGAAGGGGCCATGCGGATTGTAATATGCAATAGATCCTGAAGTGTAGTTTTCTTCAGTAATTAAAAAAAAATAAACGTGGGTGGTCAGCAATATGCTTAAATAAAACCATAGCCCTCCATGGGCAGGGAAGCTCAGAGCTGGCAGCCACGCTGGAGAGGCTCCTGTTGTCACGTGAATGAGAGCCCAGATGAGCCATGAGACCCGGGGCGGGGGCTGAGATTCACACTGGACTCTGGTGGAGAGTTGAATGCTGCGTAAAGATAATCACAAAACGAATATTTGCAAATACATCCGTCACCCTTTTTGTTGGATGTTCCAATGTCACCTCCAGGTATTTTAGGAAGAAAACAACTCAGTTTAGTAAAAATAGGCCACCAGTTGATGTAAGCTTCGGCGTAGGAGACGGGGCCCATCCCTCTCTCCCTGTGTTAATTTTTTCCTTTCTGAGATCCAAATCCCCAACAAGAACAACGCAGAGGAAGAAAGGTTTACCTGACTCGTAGTTTCAGACGTTCAGTCCACGGTGGGCTGGCTCCAAGGCAGAAACATCATCAAGGCAGGGTGTGGTGGAGGACAGCTACCTAGCTCATACCAACCAGGATGCACCCAGGGTTAAATGGAGTCCCCAAGGCCACAGCTCCAGTGACCCACCTCCACCAGCCAAGCTCCACCTTCCTAAGTTACCACCAGTCGGTCCCCTAATGTGATTAATCCCCCAATGGGTGAATCCCCGGGTGAGATTAGAGCCCTGATTCAATGATGCGCCTCTGGATATTATCACATTGCTAACACATGAGTTTTTCTAGGGGACATTCTGCATCCAAACCTTAACACCCCTCTTCCTTCCTGCCTTTCTTCCTTTCTCTCTCCCATCTTCCCTTCTCCTTCTTCTTCCCTTCCCTCTCTGACTTCCTCTCTCTCCTCTCAGAATGGCAAAGATTCATTCTCTGCTCACTACTGGCTTTTCTGCTGAATTACTGGGTGTTGGTGTCTGCCCAGAACATGGTTGTTTTGCATTTGCCATGTCCCCACAACTCCAGGTAGCCCCGTGGCACGCCATGATCTCCAACAGTACATCGGAGGCTAGCTCCACTTAATGCCATTCAGGACACATGGGAAGGAGCAGCCACCCACAGGTGGCATTCCAGAAATGCTCCCCAGAACCCAACAGGAAGCTAGATAAGTTTAATTTGGTGAACTAAATTTAATTATTTGCCTCTTTGTAAATGGGAACACAGGAAGAAACAGAAAAGATTTTCTGAGTAGTGTTTGAACAAAACAGTTCCTCCTGGTAGCACAAATGTTTCCATTTCTCTTTCATGGGCTTTGCAGAACTGTGGGATTTTCTGGTAGCTGCTGAGGATGCATCATCCCAGGAAGGCACAGAATCTCTGGTACACATCTCTGAGATGACCCCGCAGCTACAAAAGCATGACACTTATTAAAAGAAATAAAATGGATCCACATTCTTCTGTCCTGGGCCAAAGGAGTCCTTCCATAGTCTGCATTTTTTTCCCTTTGCTAATTAGGAGCAGCCCCAATTCATTACCTACGAATGTGTTTATAGATTTTCAATTTATGTCTGCTTTTCATTTCAGCAAACCATCTGTAAATTAAATCTACAAGAGAAACCCCTGCCAACCTAAAGAATCCTCTAATGCTAATAACAGGGCGCGGGTAGAAGATTTGGAGCAATCTTTCATAATCACTATCAAAATGTACCCTGGGTTTTAAGGCAATGCCCTGGTGTAGCTCCCATTGATGGCAGCCATCTTCACAGGTAGCTACCCATCTGGGCCAGGGTTCTCACTGTAAAGAAACATCCAGGTGCAAAGAATGTTCGTTTTGTTAGGTAAAATTCTCTACAGACTAATATGAGATTTTTTTCCCCCACTGAGCACATGTTTAATGAACTCGGGCGTACCATGGCAAGAATGGTAGCAGGAGAGGGAAGGTTCTGGAACAGCCCCACAATCTCCTGGTGTGTGACAGGTGGGGAAGGTGGTGGTGCTGGCTGGCCACTCAGAACTACTGGTGCACCTTGCGGGCATGGTTCCTCAGTTTGCTGGAAGGTCCTGGTCATTTTAGGATTCTAGTGCATTGAATTGATTTCTCTCTTGTTGGTAAGCTAGAGCTAAAATGTTCCATAGAGAGGAGTGTCTGATAAATTGAATTTAACATGTAAATAACTTATTCCCTTCACAATAAAAGGGTGACCATCAGCATCCAGACCCCAGTCTGTATATTCTAGTTAGATTTTGAATTTCAGAAGCAAATATTGCTGAAAGGAAACGAATTGCTTCTTTATTCTCCTTCATCACCATCATCATCACCCCCATTATCTCCGTGATTGTCTTGAAAGATTAAACTTCTCTAAACATGAGGCTAGACTGTGTGGCAGGACTTCCCAGTGGTGGTGGCTCTCCCGGGAAGGCCTAAGGACACCTTGTTTCCCGAGTGAAGGAGACACTGGCATGGCGGAACTGGAGGATTCTCCTCTGCTGGCCAGGTGGGCGGGGGGTGAGGAGCACCCCAGACGGGGCTCACAGTGCTGATGGTGGGTTTGGGAAGGAAGAAACCTATTGAGCCCACAGTTCACTGGGGTACCTCAAGGGGCTCCTTAGCCACCAGGATCCTCAATGCACAGGGACAGCATCTCTGCTGGAGACGGGCACGTGGACCAGTGACGGAGCCCTCGGGCCTGAGGATACAGTGAGTCACCTAGGCATCATGGCGATCAGAGCAGAGGAGGAGAGAGTGAGACTGTGAGCCCAGGGCTCAGTTCATTCCTTCCTCTAATGCTTGATGCCATGCATCAGTTTGGGTGGGCGGCGGGGCCCGGATGTTTACCTAGTGCCAGTCTCCATGCTGCTGTGAAGGTTGCTTTAGATTAAATGAACATCTGTATCAGTAGACTGTGAGGAGAGCAGGTGACTTGGCATAGTGTGGATGGGCCTCATCTAATATCTTGAAGGCCTTAGGAGAAAGAGTCAGCCTCCCCGAGCAAGAGAGGACTCGGCCTTCAGACAGTGTTCTGACTGGAGATGCCACCACAGCTCTTCTCTCTCTCTTTTTTTGCAGTACTGGGGATGGAACCCAGGGTCATTCTACCTCCAAGCTCCACCCCCAGCCCTCTTTCTTATTCTTCATTTTGAAACAGGGTCTAACTAAGTTGTGGAGGGCCTCACTAAGTAGCTGAGGCTGGCTGCAAACCTGTGATCCTCCGGTCTCAGCCTCCCAAGTACTGGGATTACAAGTGTGCACCACCACGCCCGGCAACCACAGCTCTTCTCTGCGTCCTCTTCCCTGTGCGGGCCTGCCCTGCAGACTTCAGATTTGTGAGTCCTGCAAACACATGAGCCAGTTCTAGCTCTCTCTCTCTCTCTCACTCTCTCTCTCTCTCTCTCTCACTCTCTCTCTCTCTCTCTCTCTCTCTTTCCTTCTCCTCCTCTTCTTCCAGATCCTCCTCCTCCTTCTCTCTCTCTCTCTCTCTCTCTCACTTTCTCTCTCTCCTCCTTCAGTTTCTTTGGAGAACCCTGACTAATATCCATGTTCCCTCAAACAGAGAAGCCCCTGAAGCCAGGAGCCCCTGTCCCCTGGTGTATACAGAGGTATGGATGGAGCACACAGTGGGGGGTCCCGGTGGACAGAGAGACACCATTTCCAAGGAAGAAGGTGCTGTCCAGCTGTGTCACAGCTACAATGTGGCCCCTGCAGTTGGTCCCTTAGGCTACTCAACCACACAAGGCCACCACCCTGATTCTCAGCCTTCCCTGGAGCAGCCTGCAGCAGGTGACCAGGCCAGATGTGGTGTCCAGCCTGCGGTATCCACTGTGGATGCCACAGACTTGTCTGTGGGCACAAATGCCCTGACACTCACCACCATCTGCCATCTGGAGAGGCTTTGTCACCTGCTGTGCTGTCCACCTGTTCCCTCCGTCAAGTTCCTCTCCCTCTGCCATTCCTGGAAAGATGATTGCTAACAAACTTCTTGTACCCAAACACCATCTGAGAAGCTGTTTGCAGAGACCCCACCTGAGAAGCTGGAAACCCCCCTTCCCCTCTTCTCTGGCATCTTGCTCCAGGAGGAAAAGAAAAGGAACTGTTATTTTTCAATAGTTAAGTGTTATCTCTTGTGTGAAACGTTTTTACGTGCCTGTCAGGAGAATCTATTAATCCCTTATTAGCTTCCCATACAGTCTAGACTCCCAGAAGGAACAGGAAGTCTCATGCTGTACTGTGTGCTTTGACCACCTCATTCAACAGGGCCCTCATAAGAATCCCATGGTGTAGATAGATCTGATGTCATGTTCCCAAGTGCAGATGAGGAGACAGACCGCCAAAGCCAAGGACAGCTTGAACAAGTTGCACTGGTGCTAGGTGAAGGAACCAGAATGGAGGCCAGCAAGCCATGCCGTTAAGCCACCCCTTCCAAGACTGCAGTATCATTGAAATAATTCTATTTGGAATGTTTTTCATGGTTTCTAATATTTTTTTTAATTTGGTGATGGAAAAATGGCACATATAGTTTTTTGATTCCTTAGAATTTAGCAGTTAAGGATAAATAACTATGTACCTGAGTTGATAACTGAGAAGTTGCAAGACTGGATTTTCCTTCTCGTTTTTCATAATTCAAAGTTTTGTTTTGAATCCCTATTCAACTCAGTTGACAGAAACATGGCTGCGGATGTGCAGGATTCTCTCCTTTTAAAAGTCTAAGAATGCATCTGTGGGACATTGGCCTTGCTCATGAGGAAGAGCTACCGGGACTTCCCTATCTCAGTCCATCTTGCTACAGCCCCCATAGACTGCCTTCATGTGTTTTGCTACATTCCTTTCATGTGGCTACTCCCTCCAATACTGGTGTCATGCGGTGGGATCCTCCTGCCTCTGTGTGCCACAGTGTGGCATGAACCTGTTGTCAACGCTGCCCCAAGCCCCATTGCTCTTGATCCACTGTGGAGTTATTGCCTGTCTTGGTTTTGCTGCCTCCTTGGAATTCCTGCTAAGAATCAGGGGACAGGCCCCTCTGCCATCTCTAACCCCAATTCCACTTCTCTTTTCTAAGAGCTCGGAGAATCTTCATAATGACATGGAGAGGGGGGATCAGGAGAAGAGAGATAGCTTCTCTCTTTAAGCCCTACTTCCTAGACATTTTATATCCAATCTCCTGTGCTTTCCTGAACTATCAAAGCCAGGAGGAGACCACAGGCTATTTCCTTTCTCTAAGCCTGATCCTTCCCCTCTGAGGCTGGAAGCCTGGGGCATTCCATCTGCAGAATGACATGGGAAGCAAGCAGGGGGCAGGAGTGGGAGTGTCAAATAGTTTGGTTAGAGAAATACAAATCTCAGTGGGAATATTGACTGATTTATACCACCACATGGCTGCTCCCTACTTCAGTGGAGACTGGGGTCCTAATGTTTTGAGTCACCCCTCTTTTAGATTGTGTTCAATTGACACGTATGATCTGACAGCTTGATCCCATGCCTGTAGGAGTCACATCTTATCAAGCTCTCTCTTATTTTACTTGCTTTCTGCATTTAATCTCTGGACTGAGAATAATGCTTACCACATCACAAGTGTGCATAAATGTTTGGTATATAAATAAGTGAAGATTTTCAGATTCTTTAAAGAGAAATCAGCAAACAACCACCACGGAAGCCTCTCCTTTGAATCCCCTTCTGCACACGTCTCTTTGTTTGGGTGTTCTGATGGAAGGCATGGACTTCAATGTTTCTGACACATTTCCACGAGCATCTGCGCTATGAAGATGCAGGCAGACAGATGCTGGTGTGCATCCCACAAATGGTTGTCTGCAAGGAGTGCGTGTAAATCAGGCTGCTCAGTCTGGAGTCAGTGCAGTACACGCACATTACACTATTGAAGATTTGCTGATTAAATCACCCAAGCCGAAAACAGTTACAGTAATTCCAGACTCCAATTGGATTCCAGTGTCAAGGCAAATCATTCGTGAGCGCAGAGCTCATTTAAGCCTGGGAAGTAAACATCGCAGGAGAGCCGTTTGCCTGCCACACCACTCTATTTCTCAGTCCTTGCATTCATCACCGTGTCTAGCAAATCGCACATCAAATGCCATTAAATAATGTTGTTGAATAGGTTTTCTTCTTCTGCACAATTGAATATAATGTGACCTAATAGATTGTGTTAATACTTCAATGGAAATTTATAGGCTTTCGAGAGCGGTCTCCAAACTCTTTCTATTTTTCTTTTATTTCAGGAGAGGTGGCTGCTGTGGAGGGATGGGAAATATTATTTCTAACTATGGAATTAGAGTAATGTTGTAGCCTGATGAAGTAGATGCCTGTAAGTCTGCATGAG
Organism: Glis glis; assembly: GCA_004027185.1. NCBI lineage: Eukaryota > Metazoa > Chordata > Mammalia > Rodentia > Gliridae > Glis > Glis glis. The sequence continues at coordinate 44,802 of PVJS01000025.1, forward strand.
GAGAGCAAGGAGAGCCGAGCTTCCAGAGGGGCCCAGTTCCTTCATGGCAAAGGAGCAGACTTGGGGTCAAGGAGATTGGGCAGCAGGCTTGCCTGTGCTGCTAGGCACCTGGGCACTAGACAATCCAGGAGACTAATATTTCTGGGGTTTCTATAAGTTTAAAATGAGAGGTTTGCTTTTTTCTGGTTTCTATGTTTTTATAAACAAGAAATGTTAGCTTTGTGGTTTTTTCATATTTATTTGCTCACTAGCTTCTTCATTGGGAATAGAAGAAAGTAATTTGGTACAACGTTGAAAGGCATTCAGTCCTTAGGATTTTGTGGGCAATATTAAACAGAGGACAGGTCTGCAATGAGACTGAGGTAACTTCATTTCTATAAGTGCCCTTTGCTAGCAACATTGCCCTGGGCGAGTTTCTTTACCCCCGGGCCAGCTTCTCAATCCATAGAGGTTGTTGTAAGAATTAGAGATAGCGTGTATATCCCCTGACGCAGTCTTTGGCACATGGTAGATTTTCTATCACCTCAGGATGATTTCATTATTAGCAGTTAATACTGCCCAAGCGCTGTAAGAGAGGCAGAAAGGACATTATTGAAGTTACTGTCGTTTTTAGAATTAAAGGCTGTCCAGCCAGGTGTGGTGGCACAAGCCTGTGATCCCAGTACTTTGGAGGCTGAGACAGGAGGGTCACAGGTTGAGGACAGCCTCAGTCATATACCGAGTCTCTCAACAACCTAGTGAGACCCTGTTTCAAAACACACAATAAAAAGGGTTGGGGGGTGTAGCTCAGAGCTACAATGCCCCTGGGTTCAATCCCTGGTAACTAACACACACACAGACACACACACACACACACACACACACACACACACACACACACAGAGAATCAAAGGTTCCCTTAAGTAAGGGGAAACCTTAAAACATGAGCCCGAGTCCCCCTGCCGTGTGGAGTTTGGGAATCATTCACGATAAGGACAGACCAGATCGACTATTGACATTTGGTTTCTTGGACTATTAACTTCACATACTCCTTTCTAAGATTAATAGGCTTTATTTTTGAGAGCAGTTTCAAGCTCACACGAAACTAAGCGGGTGTTACAGAGTCCCCACTCCCCTCCCCTCCACACACTTGTCCTTCAGTGATACAGTGCATCGGGGTATTACAACAGAGGAGCCAATATGGATGCACTTTATCAACAAAAGCCCTTGGTCTCTGGTTGGACTTCCTGTTAGTGTTGAACATTCTTTGGGGTTTGATGTGCAAAATGTCGTGTGGCGAACATTACAATTTTACACGGAATAGTGTCTCTGCCCTAAAAATCTCCTGTGCTCTATGTTTTTATCACTGTAGACATTTACACAAATGAATTCAAGATTTTTGTTCATCTTAAAACCTGAGCATGAATGTTTATGGACAGAGAAACGGTGACATATCCATACCATCGACTATTACTGAGTGATGCAAAGAAACAAACTATTAAGCCACAAAAAGACACTGGAGGAAACTTAAATGCATATTATTAAGTGAAAGAAGCCAGTCTTAAAAGGCTACACACCATAGGATTCCAACAATATAACATTCTGGAAAGAATAGAATGGCAACACCGAAAGACCAGTGCTAAGCAGGCTCTGCACTGGGGGGCAAGGGACAGAGGGGTGGAGCACAGATTTGAGAACAGTGAAATTAGTCTTATGGTACTACAATGGTAGAAATTATGCATTTGTAAAAATTCATGTGATGTACGACAGTGTGGGCCCTGATGCAAAATCTATGAACTTCAGTTACTACCAATGTATCAAAACTAGTTCACCTATCCTAACCAAAATTCCACAGAAAAGCATGGTTTTAATGACGGTATTAACAAGCAGAGAAAGGATGTAGGAGCTCTTTATACCCTCTGTGCAATTTTTCTATCAACCTAAAGCTGCTCAAAAAATAAAATCTATTAAAAAATATCAAGTTACTTTAAAAGTACAGTTATGGAAGAACGCAGAACTACATTTTGAAATGAGGACTTTATGTGTGGAACAGTATGTCGCATAGTCTATAATTTGTATTTTCCTTTTGTGTCTGTGCGGTGCTGGGGATTCAATCCAGGGCCATGGTCATGCTAGTCAATGCAGTTGGTATTTTTAATAATATACGTATGTTTCTATGCACATAAAATATCTATAGAAGGATAAATACTAACTGATATATTGTGAAGGTAAGTAGATGACAGAGATAAAAACTAGTTTACTGTTATTGCATGTATTTTCATCTTTAAAAAATTCAGTAATTCGTGTACTTATTACCTATTCAAAAATCATAAAAGACATAGATGGAATTAGCTAATAATACCCAAGACAAGGAGAGAGAAAATGGCAATACAGTGGTATGAATTAATAAAATAAAAGGACAATAAAAAGGAAGAAAGAAACAATCACATCTGATAGATGTGATTTGAAAGCTAAAGTGGTAAAAATATAAATATGGTTTAAATTACACCATATAATAAAATAGCCGTGGCATTTTCTCAGTACCTCCCAAACGATAACAAATATAACCAATAACCCTGGAAGATGTTTTTGTTATTTTTATCTGAAAAAGAAATGCTTCCCACCCTGCTGTCGCTGCAGGCTAGCACGGCTCCCTGGGTTAGTGGCCTTCCACACAGAAGGGACAGGCTGGCTGACTTCCCTCACAGTGACACCACAGGACTCAGTGTGCTGATGGCGATGTTCAAGGGGAAAGTGAGGACCCAGAATACCACCCTGGAGGTGAGAGGTTTTCAGCATTTTCAAGACGGGAGTTTGAGTATATTGATTTAATGGCATTTTTAAAGGGGTGCTTAGAGACTTGTGTTGCTTTTATTGTATGTGGTTAAGTATGCCACGCAAGGGGCCTTTCTGAGATATTGCCATAAATATCCAACATTGTAATAAACTATCTGGAGCTCAGGGCAGGAAGGGAGTAGAGTGAGTGATCCCTTCTGATAGACCCAGGGCTTTGAACTCCAAAGGGGGGAGCCATGGCTTCCTGGCCCAGAGCGATGGGAAGGGTTAGGGCATCAGCGCAGGGAGGGTCAATAAGAAGGCAACTGAGGGAGCAGGTCGGGGAGGAGCCAGCGATCTGGGGGTGACAGATTCCATAGGGTGACTAGGTGACAGCTGGGGGCCATGCCCTCAGAGCTGTGTTGTCAGCACAGTGGCTCTTTCTATCATATCCACTATAATCTCCTGCAGTCTAACTGAGGTTGAAAGTGTGCTCTTAATTGGTGTGAGTGTTGTATGTGGACAAGAGAAGGCTTCCTTGGGGGAAGACAGCCTGTAATTGTTGCTAGGAATATTGTACATTTTACTTAGGGATGTTCGAATTTCATTTTCCCCCACTTTATTTACAATGAGGATGTTTTTGGAGATGAAGAGACATACTCCTGATCCCCCTCAGGTGACCTTGAACGCCATCAGAAGTTCAGTTTCCTTATCAGTAAATGGGGGACGCGGGTTCTTGGATCCTGAAGCTGGGGGTCAGGTCATATGGGATGCCTCCAGGTGCTGCTCAGCTCCGGGAGCTCTGGGTGCCCAGCGGCGGGACTCAGCCTCTTCTGGCAGGACCGAAGGAACTCCCACTGTGGACAGAGTTACTACTTTCGGTTTGGATGGACATTCATTTTCATTTTGCCTTTCGATTTGTGTGCAAGGCAGTTTGCCTCGGCCCGCGGTGTGGCCGTCTGTCTGTCTGAATGTGCTCTTTAGCACTTGAATTTTCTGAGGGTGAGATACTGTGGAAAGGGTTCCTCGTGTGTGGTTGGGTGCTTGCCTGTTTTGGAAACCTGATACCCGAGAAATAAGAAATAATTCATATCTGAAATTCCTGTTGCAATGCAGATGTGGCCTCTGTGCTAATGGGGAGGAGACACATGAAGACTATCTGGGTTCCTAAATTCCAAGGAGCTCCCACGCCCACCCTCCCACGCAGAGTAAGATATAGCCCAGCATCGCCCAGGGCAGAAATAGCTCTGGGCTCTGCATTCCTTCAAGGCATTTAGAAACAGCAGTTGTGTGTGTGGAGGAGTCTGAGGTCAATACTGCTCAAAAAACTTACGTTGTATTTTTTCCTTCTCTGATAGTAATTTTATAATATTTATTTTAATTTTTTTCTTTTAAGCAATGAAACTTCATACTGAAAAAACACACACGATTCAAATATAACAACAAAAGTTACCCATAATCACACTACATAGAAGATTCCACTGCTAATACTTTAGTTTCCTAAGTTTTAAATCTTTCTTTTCCCTATCATGTAAATATTTTGAAACCACGGAAGCTGGGTGTGGTGTGCCACACTCATAATCCCAGTACTTGGGAGGCTGAGACAGGAGGATCATAGGTTTGAGGACAGTCTCAGCAAGTAGTGAGACTTTTATCAAGCTAGTGAGACCCTGTTTCAAAATAAAAATAAAATAGAGCTGGGGGTATAGCTTAGAAGTAGAGTGCTCCTGGGCTCAATCCCCAGAATAAATAAATAAATAAATAAATAAATAAATAAATACAAAAAACCCTAACTAACTAACTAACTAACTAACTAACTAACTAAATAAATAAATACATACATAAATACAAAAAAAAAACACTAAGGAAAATTCTACGATGCAGGGTAGGATGACTTAGTATTGGGTTTCCTCATTTAAGATATCCAAGGTAACTTATCTCTTATTTTTCAACTGTGAGATTATTTTTAACATCTGCAGGTATTCCATCAGGCAAGAGCAGAATGCTTGACTTTTAAATCTCTATGCATGCTGTGTACAAGATCATTTCTGATTTCTGAGTGAGATAAACAGTTGTGTGACTGGGATTCTTATAGCTAAATGCTTATGTTATACATAGAATTATTTCATTGGGACACATTTCTAACTGCCATGTGTCAGAGGAAAGGGGATGTGCATTGTCAACACGCAGGTATGCACTGTCAATAAAGTCTCTAAGACACATACGTTTACGGTCTCAGTAAACGTGTGTGTCTTAGAGTCCCTGTAAACAGGTTTCTCAAAATATCCTCACTATTTTAATAAATGAACTATGCTCCCTCTTGCTAAAAAGTGCGCCTTTCTTTCTCTACTGTACAGGTGCGAGAACGAATACTCCATAGATTTGAGTGAATTATCCCAACGTGTACTAAGGACAAGTGCAGGATACACCCGACTCAGTTTTCAACCTCCACAGTTCTCTCAGGGCCAGGGCCAGCACTGGAAGTCCAGCCCGGCGGCTGGGGCGGTCCCTGGCTGGTGGGATGTCCTTGTCAGGAGGCAAGGCGGAGGCCTCAGGATGCCCAGCGTGAGGAGAGAGCCTGGCAGGGTGTGAGGGGAAGCTACGCATCCCAGGTGGAGCGTGGTAAAGTATGTCTTGGAAGATTGGTGGGAGGTAGGCAGAGAAAGGAGTCAGGAGGAGGGAAGCAGGGGTTGGGGGTGGTGCCAGGAGTTAGGGATCAAGTTTGGGTTATGGGGGTCCAGGTGAGACCTGTGTACACCTGGAGGTCTGAGAGCCCCACAGGGATATGTACCACCATGGTGTTGCTGTGTAGCAGGAAACCTGGGCTCCTCCTGACTATGCTGCTAAACAGTAGGGTGTGTGTGTTTGGGGGGTCAGAGGCCCTGGGCAGGAAGCAGAGCCCTTCTCCTTTGACATTCTGTACTGAGCCACACTCTCATCTATGTTGAAGGGAAGTCCCTTTCCCAGCTTAGATGTTTGTTTCCTCTTTCCATAGGACACTATTAGGGAGCTAGAAAGAGAGGCTTAGTGCCATGGGGGAGACATTTTATCCACTTTCTAGAAGAGGCGTTAAAATATTTAGCGCATCTCTTGAGTGTCACTGGCTTCCCAGAGCCATTTTATCCTGGGGGGTCATGACTGGACGACTCAGATCATTATTGACTAGGCGGGAGAGGTCCTATCCCTTCTGCCACTGAATGAACGGGGATGGATTATTTATGCCTGAAAATATGCTTGATGAGGCTGCAGACATTCTCATCTTATTCCTTTTATCCCCAGCACAACTATTCCCAGGAATAATTGGTGATCACTAAGTCTTTGTTGACTCACTGGGTGAAGGACAGAAGTGGCTGCTAGCTTTGGAAGACATTCCACTTGCTGCTGTCACGTCCTGACAGGAAGTGTGTGTCCCCCTCCCCACCTCTCAGGTTTCACATCATGGAGGGAAGGGTCATGGCTGCCTCCATGTCCATGCCAAATGTTCCCTGGCTGATATGCAGCCATCGCAGGCTCAGGAGTAGAGAAAGGAAAGGCTGCACTTCTCTGCATCCTTCTGAGAACTTTAATGAATCCTGGAAAGGTCCAGGTTGACAGTCTGGGGTTCGGAGTGCTCATGTCTATTTGTGTGAACTCACCCCCCAAAGACAGGCAAAGGGAGACAAGACCTTTAGACTCTGTTGTTGTTTGGATTTAGAATGTCCCCTATACCTCACAGAAATAAGACAGCCATGCTGGAGGCGGGGCTTCATTGCTGGGGAGGGTCCTTGGGGGTGTGGCCTTGGGGACTACATATGGTCCCTCTTCCCCTCCCTCCCTCTCTTGCATCTGGCCTCTGTGATGTGAGAGCAGAACCCTTGCTCTCCACCCCTCTGCCTCCCCATGCCATGCCCTAAGCTCTTCTGACATAACCAGCCTGACATGGACTGAACCCCTGAAATCTCCGGAATTGTGAGCAGATGTGTCTTCCTTCCTCTAAGCTGCTGTGGTCAGTTCTTTTGGATAACAGCAGTGGGAATAATGCTGACTGAAGCGGACTTCTAGGGAGGGCGAGGCATAGGAGTTGGAGTTATGGAGATGTGAATGGAGGGATGGCTTCTCTGCCTGGGCTACCGTGGGTTCTCTGATGCCAACGGCAACGTGTGGCAGTAGAGACGCGATGTGAGCCAATGGGGGTCTTGTAGAAATGTCATGTGGATGCACTTGCTGTAACTGTGGGAGGTTGCACCAGACAGGTGTGCAGATGAGAAGAGCAGAAACCGCTGGACACTGCAGAACTTGGCTGAACACTGAACGCCATGTGTCTCAGATCAGTGGGCAGAGACTGGAACTCAAGAGGACTCACACTCTTCTCTGATTAACTGCAGGAGTGGTTACCTTTGAGCTACTGTTGAGGCTGATTTCTTTTAAGTTTCAACCATAGGGATTAAGTCAAGGCACTCTACCTAAAGTGTGGGAAAAGTAGCATTGGCCATGTTAGGCAGTGATGTTTGAATACTTGAATGGAGATAGACAAAGGATGGAGAAAACATTAATGAGTAAAGGATTCAATGCATTAAACAAGTGAACTCACACATCAGAGTCAAAATTCCAAAAGTGTTATTGCATAGGGTGAAAAAAATATATAAATAAATACATTGTGTGTGTGGGGGGGTACTGGGGATTGAACCCAAGGGTATTCTACCTCTGAGCGACACCCTCAGACCTTTTTATTTTGAAACAGGGTCTTGCTAAGTTGCTGAGGCTGGCCTTGAACTTGTGATCCTTCTGTCTCAGCCTCCCAATATGGGGATTACAGGCATCACCATGCCTGGCAGGTGAAGATAACATTTTTAAAAAGTAAATTGATGGGCTAGGGTTGTAGCTCAGAAGAAGAGTGCTTGCCTAGCATATACAAAGCCCTAGGTTATCCCCAGTACCACACACACACAAGAAAGTAAATTGATGAATAATTAATATAGATAATATTTGAATGTGACTCTTTTTGAGAATAGATTATTTTCTCATCCCACTTTCCCCCTCCACTAGTTTAGAAGTTAAATACTCTGTGTATACTCTTTTGGCAGTTCCTCTAAAAACTGCGAAATGCATATATTACTTTCCAAGGTGCATGTTTTACCAATAATTTTATCCTCTCCTGCAAAGCAAGCATTTTGAAGATGGCGGCTCCATTTCTGCTCCCTCTCATTCCTGTAGCTCGGGCTTGTAGTTCAGAGCTGGCTTCTTCTTTCTCAGCCTCAGAGACTGCTGCTGTAAGTTTCCATGTCCACCACTTTCTTGATTCTCACCATTCTTCTAGCTTAATTACATCCTTTTCTGAGGATTTGCTGTTGGCAAACTCTTTTGTTCAAAAAGTCTGTACGCCTTGAAAAGTATTTCCCTAGAAATTCTACAATGGTGTTTACGTTATTTCAGCTCATTGGAGATCTCCTTCCACTGGCATCCAGCCTTCATTATTTTTGTTCACAAGTCTGCTGTCAGCATAATGCTGCTTTCTTGAAGGTAGACATACGAGAAGAGCAAGTTTCATTCACTGCCTTGTGCTTTTGTGTGTGTGTGTTTGGTTGATTGTTTCGACTTTCGAATTTCGTCTGATTTTTCTGGTTCACTATGACATGTTTAAGCAAACAGACAGTCTCTGACTTACAATGGTTCAACTTACAACTTTCCAGCTTTCTGTTGGTGGGAAAGTGAGATACCTTTGGTAGACACCATACTTGGAATTTTGAGTTTTGGTCTTTCCCTTGCTACCAATATGCAGCATGACACTTTCCCATGATGCTGGTTGGCAGCATCAGAAAACCACATCTCCTGGTCAGCCCATGATCCCAAGGGGGAACTAAGATACTTTACAGTGGACTGTGTTGCCAGTGTATTTTGGATATCATATCTTTTGTTTTCCTGTCCCATCATGTGTACGGAATGTCCATCACTGCCTCCTGCCTGTGGTGAGGAGTCCTAACCCACATGTGATGGCCACTGTTGGCTGTGTTAGGTGATTTTGCCCAACCATAGCCTATGTAAGAGTTTTGAGCATGTTTAAGGTAGGTAAGGCTAAACTATAGTATTCAGTAGGTTAGGTATATTAGATGCATTTTTTACTTATATTTTCAAACATATGATGGGTTTCATTGGAGCATAACTCTATTGTTAAGGAGCATCTGAGTTTTTATTTTTGTTTAACCTGCTATGAATTTGGGAATTTCCCGTTGTCTTTCCTTTGATATGAGAAATGTTCAGCCCTTATCTTAAAATATTACCTGAAAACCTCGCCTCTGCTCCTTGTTCTTTGTCCTCTTCTTTTAGAAGTCCAGGTAAATATATGTTAAAGTGTCTCGCAATCTTTTTGAGGTTAGTCAGCTCCTCATTTGCTTTCTACCATCTTGTTTTTCTGTTTGCATTCTGTGTGATTTCCTCTGACTTATCTTCTATTCACTAGCACCCAGTTTGACTGTTTCGGTGAGCAGCCATTGAGTTTATAATCGTGTCTTTTACTTTTAGAAGTTCCATTTTCACCCATGTTAATCATTTTAAATAAATTTCTTTTCCTAAGATCATTTAAAACAGACCTTTCATTTCATAGCTTTGTATGTCTTGAGAATAGTTGTTTTGAAAAATCTTTTCTCTGATTATATCTGATATCTGGAGACTTTCTTGAGCTGTTTCTTTTTTATTTCTGCTAATTCTCTGTAAAGTTGCTTTGTTTCTATGGCAATTATTGCTTTTGTTTTAATGTGAATGCTTGTTTTCCTTGGGATATGATTATGGGAATTATTTCAGGACTCATTGTAACTGCCCATTCTTTTCTATCAGGTACCGTGTGGACAGTTCTATGTGGACTATTTAACACTGAATTTATGACGTGAGCTTTTCAGGTGATAAATATATGCAGCAGCAGCAGCATCAGCAGCATCAGCAGCAGCAGCAGCAGCAGCAGCAATCTCCCCGTGCCCCATGTCACACCAATGGGAATTCCTTGCTGACACATGGAGGTGGCAGTGGGGTGTTGTGGGCTTATTTTTGTTTTATCCTTACCATCAAATTATACTTTTTTCAGGGTCTTGTTTTAGGGGGGAAAGTCTTCTATTAGGGTACATATGTTGGTGGGAACTGTAGATGTAGCTTTTTTCATGTTATTACACAAGGCCTTAATGATTTAAAATCAAATTCACTGTTTTGGTAAATTCTCCAAGGGCAGAAGGAAATTTAGCATTCAGCTTACTTTTTGGGATTATGACATCACCTTTTGATAGATTTTGGTTTCATCATTCATTCCTATCCTGTATACTCTTATGGCTTTAGGGAAAATAATTTCTGTCTTAGTTTGAATTTCTAGTTTTTTTCATCAGGAGTGTTGATCTGAATAACTGAAGGTACTACTTTACTGGTAAAGTTCAGCAACTTTTTTTACTGTCCACTTCTAGTTATACAGAGGATCTATAAATAACTGATTTAACACTGTAGCCAACTGAAACTCAAATTCACTTCAAAAATAAATTAGATAGCCGGGCATGGTGGCACATTCCTGTAATCCCAGTACTTGGTACAGGATCATCACAGATTCGAGGCCAGACTCAGCAACTTAGTGACAGTCTCAGCAACTTAACAAGACCCTACTTCCAGATAAAAAATAAAAAAAAAGTGCTAAGGGTATAGTTCAAAGGTGTAATGCCCCTGGATTAAATCACCAGCACTGAGAAAAAAACAAGTTATGTATTGTTATAAAGCTATGCTAATTAAAAGAAGTCTGATACATAAATGATAGCAAGCAAAATATCCTCCAATATGATTAGGGAATTGTTTAGAAACTTTCAATCTTTCTGTGTCCTCCTAATGCAAGTAATCAGCAAGAAGTCTCACAAGATGTAGCAAATGATTAGATTAAATCTTTGATGAATCCTAAATGTATTTTCAAACCATGTCTCTGCCCCTTTATCTTCCTTACCTGACTCTGATTCAGGCGTAGCAGCCTAGGGAGGACATGGGATGTGAGAGTATGTGGAGGTGTAGGATGAGCCCTCCACAGTGACATTCTTATTCCCATCTCAGTGTGCAGAGCTCCATCAGGATGCTCACAGCGTCAGATAAGAGCAAGACCATGAATAGGCTTGGTAAACCTTGAGCTTCTGTACCTGTGTAAATATATTATAAAAACGGGCAAGACACAGAAGGAACAAGGAAATAAAACCAATTTTTATGTTTCTATTTTATGGATCCCAGGAAACCTGAAGTTCCTGCGTTCCTGCGGCTGCTGAAGTTGCACTCTCCAATGCCTCTGGCCGGCTTTATCAGTGCTGCACAAAGGCAGCTAAGTGTGAAGACGAGATGCTGGGCACCCAGCAAGCCCTTCTATTTTCACACCGCTGAACCTGTGATTTCAATATGCACTCCGGGTTTTCCCCCAGAAGTTCTTTTGTGCTATGTCGACATTATTCTGTTGAACAGATGGTATTTTATTTTTGAACTGCAAGACACAGATACCAATCCGTGTGTGTTTAGGACAAGACTTGTGGGCTCTGTGGTGTGGGAGAAGGAAGACCCCAGGAGGGTCTGTGCTGCACCGCGAGGCAGCACACTTGCTCAGCCTCCTGCTTTTCACACGATCCCAGGTAGTATAAAGGGCATGGGCTTGGACACAGAAGGGCTCAAGGGGAAGTCCCAGTCTTGTACGTTTGTAAGTGTGGAATGTTGGCAAGTTGAAGAATCCTTTTTCATTTAAAAATAGGAAGGAACCATGCCTGTAATCTTAGTACTTGGAAGGCTGAGACAGAAGGATGGCAGGTTTCGAGGCTAGCCTCAGCAACTTAGCGAGACCCTGTTTTAAAAATGAAATATGGAATATGGCTGGGGGTGTAGGTCAGAGGTAGAACACTCCTGGGTTCAATCCCCAGTGCCACAAAAATAAATAAGTAAATAAATAAATAAATAAATAAATAAATAAATAATATAGGAAGGAAAATCTATTGAATAGAGCCTGGGGAGAGAATCCAATGGAGCATTTTATGTGATATTTCCTTGTAAATTGTGAAGCAAAGTATACAATTTCAAGGGTATTCATTATACCTATAACTCTCTCTTTTCCAAACATTTTACGTGACTTATTGAGGTGATACACAGGTAAGGAAGTGATTTGTTAAATGTCAATGGGGTATCACAGTGGTACACATAAGCTTGGTTGGCTTTTATCAATTCAGTACTCTATCTCCAGCACTTACAATAGTGCCTGAAATTGAATAGGAATCAAATAAAAATAAAGTAAATAAAGGAGTCTTTAGTAAGGAAATAAAACAGGACAGAGACAAGAACACCTTTAGCAGGTAGAGTCTGCAGTGCATCCTGAGATTCTGCTTGGAGTGGGTGGCTGATAGGAGTCTGAGTTTCTATATTAGTCAGTGCCTGCTACCATAAAAAATCCCCTCAGAAAATTGGGAATGGGTCCACCAAATGATCCAGCTATACCACTCCTATGTGTCTTTCCAAAGAGACTGAAATCAGAATATTACAGTGATACATGCATATCCATGTTCATAGCAGCACAAGTCACAATAGCCAAATTATGGAACCAATTTAGGTGTCCTTCAACAGATGAATGGATTACAAAATTATGGGTGTGATAATCAATCTAGGTTGTCAACTTGACCTGATCATGACACACCCAAGATCATGTGACTTTGGGTGTGTAACAGCAGATTAAACAGAAAATCCTGCCCTGAATGTAGGCAGCAGGATTCTGATAGGTGCAGGACTTAGATAAAAGAGGGAGAAGCCACGTAGAGCAATGCGCGACTCTTTCTGAGGAAAACGCATCTTCTCTCGCCTGAGATCGTCGGCCGCCGGCTTTGCCTTTCTCCGAAGAGCTTCTTGATCTTCTCGGCCTCTAGCCCTTCGAACTGAAACTTCACCATCGTTTCTCCGAAGAGCTTCCTGATCTTCACGTCTTGGACTGGGACTGAATTAGTGGTTGCTCTGATCCTAAGACTTCAGCTCTTAGACCGCTCGACCAGCTACTGGTTCCTCTGACTCTCCACGTGCAGTCAGAACCTGGGACTACATAGCTTCAAACTCTAAGCCCATCTGATAAATCCCTTTTTCAAATATACTCATTCTGTGAATTCTGTTAATCTAGTGAACCCTGTCCAATACAATGGGTTATACACACAATGGAATTCTACTCAGCAATCAAGAAGAAAAAAATTATGTCATTTGTAGGAAAATGGGTGGACGTGGAGAACATTATGCTAAGTGAAATTAGCCAGTCACAGAAACTAGGAAGTAAAAAGGATACCAGAGAGACTTCAGATAATGGAGGAGAAACTCCAGTGGAGCCAGGGAGGTGGTGTAGGGGAAAGGGGAGAATCAATGAAGGAATCACTTCCATGGACATTACATACATATGTGAGAATACCAATGTCAATCTCAATACCCCGGATGGGGAAGGGGAGGAGAATGGGGAGGGAGCCGGGGGAAAGTCCACCAAGTGCTGTGTGCAGGTGTGTCACCATCACTATGAACTCCATTATGATGTGAGACTCCAATGTACCAGTACAAAACAAATACCACAGGCCAGAAGGCCTAAAAGAGAGAGATTTCTTCTCACAACTTTGGAGTCTGGGAAGTCCAAGATCAAGGTGTTGGTAGGGTTGCAGTGGTGTTGTGGTCAGCATTCTCCACAGCTATAATCTAAAGACCTGGCCATGTAATTTAGAGGAAAGAAGCTTTATTTTCTTATGGGTTAGAGCTTAATCCATGTGAGGCTGGGGCCCGCGGATCTCAGGGCATGGCGGTGGGGGGTGGGGAGAGGGAGAGCACATGGGCTGTGCTCCTCACATCGTGGAGGCGGAAGCAAGACAGAGCGAACCAGGGGAGGAGGAACCATATATAATCTCCAAGGCCGCACCCCCAGGGACCCTCCTCCTCCAGCCACACCCTACCTGCCTACCAGGTACCACCCAGGTGAATCCATTACGATGGATTTATCCACTGCTGGGATTACAACCCTCATGGCTCAATTATATCAACTCCAAACACAAATAAATGAGCTCTTTAGGGGGCATTTTGTATCTATCTGTAACAGTGGAGAAAGAGATCTCTTTCTTTTCTTATAAAGCCACCAATCCTATCAAATTAGAGACCCACGCTCATGATTTCCTTTGAGACCCTATCGACCTCTGTCCACCTAGATAACAGAGAGCCACTTTCCAGAGAAAAACAAGTTTACTTGGGAAGGAGCAGGAGATGGAGAATCTGGGGCTTGTGTGATGGAGAGTCCGAGGAAGATAAGAGCGTTTAAAGGAAAAGTGAGGAAGGTCCCATACGTTGTTCTGGTCCAGTAATGTTGGCTACGTGATCAACAGCAGACGTGGCATCAGCCCAAGGTCGCACAGACGACTGCCGGCCAGGGGCCCTTGCAGGTGTGGTGTGGGGAAGGCTGCAGTTTTCAGAGTCCTTGTGATGGTTTCTGGTATAGACATATGTGAGTGAAAGTCCCCTTTAGGGTATCAGTGTTTGACATAAGTGACTCGGTTTTGATTCTTATGACTTTCAAACCTAAAGGCCCGGTCTCTCCAAACCATCATATCCGGGTTGGGACTTTGTCATGGGAATTTTGGGGACATAATTCAGTCCATAGAGGTGTCTGTGGTTGGCTAGACGGTCTGAGAGTCATCACAAGATTTTCCAAGGCACCACAATACTGTTGGTTTCTGTTTCTGTGCATTCAATCTGAGCGTTTTCCCTGTTGTTGGAATCGGGATGCGTGTCTTCATGTGACAGTAGTCCAGTGGATTTATGGTGCGCTGACCTTTGGCAAAGCATACCCGAGCCCTGTGTGACGTGGGTCACACGCGGTACATTTGCCCATGGCAGGGGGAGCATCTGCGGACCTGATGACACTACTCCCTCAGAGGGAGGTCGCTGGTAGGTACGCCAGGGGATGGGTGACTCCACGCGGGCCTTGCTACTGGACGTGGAGAAGGAGATCAAGAAGTGGTGGCTTCCCACCTGCTCCGCAGGACTGTGCTGCTTTTCTGGATACGTCTCCATTGGCTTCAAGTGGCTGCGGCTCAGATCTGTGACTCCAGTCCCCTCCCGGCCACACGTATCTTGAGACTGGTTTAAATCAGAAGGCAGAGAGGTTCTTTCCTCCCTGAGTGGTAGCTGCAAAGAGGAGACTGAGAAATAAGCCACCCAACCTAAGGAGAGAAGGGGAATACCTTTCTTTATTTGTTTTCCTTTCTCTTATTTTTTTTTTTTTTGCAGTACCGGGGATTGAATCCAGGGGCGTTTTACCTCCGTGCTACACCCCCGGCCCTATTTTTTATAATTTATTTTGAAACCGGGCCTCACTATGAGATAGATAGATAGATAGATAGATAGAGAGAGAGAGAGAGCTGAGGCTGGCCGCGAACCCGGATCCTCCGGTCTCTGCCTCCCAAAGTACTGGGATTACAAGCGTGCGCCACCACGCCCAGCTTCCTTTCTCTTATTTTTTTGTTCTAAACTCTGCGTGGGTCTCTCTCTGGGAGGAGTTTACTGTGACATAGTAAATGTCTTATAGCTACTTCTGATTATCTGAGCACACATTATTTCCATAACCTTTGGTTAATTTCTTTGTCACGTACAGATCTTGTGAGTCTACATGGTATACACTCAGCTCACCTCAGACTCCTTTTCTCTGCCTGTGGACCTCAGCCAATGAAAGATGTGTGAAAGGAAGCAAAGGAGAAAAAATAATCCCAAATCTTGGGAATTTTTAGGAAGAAAATAAAAGGGAAATAATCAGATAAAGTAGAAGGAGGAAGAAGAAGAAAGAAGAGGAGGAAAATGAAAAAAAATTAAAAAGACTATTTAAGAAGTAAAAGTCAGAAAGAATTGTAGGTACACTTAAAAGTGGTATGAGAATACAAACAAATATCCCAGGGTGAAGAATTGGCTCCCATCTCTACTCACACATATTCTGTTAGCAAATTAAAGGTGTGTAACTTCTGTATTCTTTATTTTTTGTGGTACTGGGGATTGAACCCAGGGGCATTCTATCTCTGAGTTACAACCTCAGTCCTTTTTATTTTTTATTTTGAAACAGGGTCTCACTAAGTTGCTGAGGGCCTCATTAAGTTGCTAAGGCTGGCCTTGAACCTTCTGTCATCCTCCTATCTCAGCCTCCCAAATACTGGGATTCCAGGCGTGTGCCACCACACCTGGCCTTGTAACTTCTGTATTCTTTATTCAAAATTACCACACTCTCTGAAGACAAGTTTTACTTCAAATTGACTTAGTTTGACAGGTAGAACCACTCAACTCTTTTTTTTCTGCAGCATGGTGGCTTTGTAGAGTCAGATAAAGTCAGTTAGGCTTAAAATCCCGCTTTTTGGCTCTTCTGACCCATGACTTCAGGCAGGCTACCCAATCCTCTGTGCCTCAGTTTCTTCCTCTGTGAAATGGAGACAATGAAAGCCTGCCGGACAGGTTAAATCCACACAGGACCCTCAGGGGGACCTCCGAGCCCCAAGAACCATTGCAGAATGACCTGCTGCTCTGAGAATCGGCCCTGCCTGGAAGCGTCAGCCCTTCTGGACACTGGAAATTACAATGTTTGGAATAACTCTCACCATTTATGAGTTTGATGAAGTTAAAAATATCATTATCAAAATATGTCATCGAGAGCCAGGCGTGGTGGCGCATGCTTGTAATCCCAGTACTTGGGAGGCTGAGACCGGAGGATCCGGGTTTGTGGCCAGCCTCAGCTACTTAGTAAGGCCCTCTGCAACTTCGTGAGACCCGTTTTAAAAATAAAGTATAAAAAATAGGGCTGGGGGTGTAGCTCGGAGGTAGAATGCCCCCGGGTTCAATCCCTGGTACCGCAAAAAAAAAAAACACCAAAATAAAAAACAAAATATGTCATCGAAACAAGAAATTTGCTGTCATCTCTGTGCATGAAGTATGTACAGATTGATACTCGTCAGCACTTCTGTGGGCCAGCATTCAACTCCAGAACTTAGCCAGCAAAGACGAATCAATCTGAGGCTGGTCTTGGGTGGTCAGTTTTCATCCGTCCTTAGGGTCCTGGGTTTCTAATAGAATCTTTATTTGTGTAAGTCTTGGGTTTTGTAAAGACTAAAAGATCTATAATCAGAATGATATTTGATTATTCATGGTATGGTGGTATATCCATGCGGAACACTTTCTATTTGTGGCACTGGATTGGGTGGTGAAACTAGATATTGGATGGACATGTGTGGCAACGGATTGGCCTCAGTCACTGAACCTGTGGTTAAGCACTGTGGGTGTGAAGGGTCACTTTGTATGCCAGTTTGTCTGGAACATGAGGTGTCTAGATTACTCGGTATCAGGGTGTGTCTGTGAAGGAGGTTCTGGACGAGATCAGCGTAGGAACCAGAAGACCGATTAAAGCAGATGGCCCTACTCAATGTGGGTGGGTATGGTCCAATCCCTTTCAGCCCCAAAGAGAACAAAAAGACAGAAGAAGGCTGGATTTTCCGTCTGCCTGGCTCCTGAATGGGGATATCAGTCTTCCACTGGGACCACACCATTGCCCTATAGCTCTCAGAGCTTCACCTCCTGCTTTCTGGCCTCCAGCCTGGGGAAGGTGGATTGTAGGACTTCTCAGCCTCCACAGTCACATGTATCTTATTGGTTCTGTTTCCATGGAAAACTCTGACTAATATAATGGGCATTAGTAAGGATTTACTATTTTATAATTGTTTTTATTTTTTTTTTTTTGTGGTACCGGGGATTGAACCCAAGGGAGTTCTATCTCCGCGCTACACCCCGGCCCTATTTTTTATACTTTATTTTGAAACCAGGTTTCATGAAGTTGAGGAGGGCCTCACTAAGGAGAGAGAGAGAGAGAGAAAGAGAGAGAGAGAGAGACAAGGAGAGAGAGAGAGCAAGAGAGCTGAGGCTGGCCGCGAACCCAGATCCTCCGATCTCTGCCTCCCAAAGTACTGGGATTACAAGCATGCGCCACCACACCCGGCCCTGTACATGTCTTTTAAATTGGAATTGGTAATTTTGTATATGTACATAGCATTATTTCAACTGGCACATTCTTTAAGTCTCTATCCCCCCTCCTCCAAACCCAAGCCCCCTCTATCACTTCATCAGAGTCTGTGCTGTTCTACCTGATGTTACCCTTATTTCCAAATTTCTATTTAGCTTCCACATATAGGAGAAAGCATACAACTATTATTTTTTTGAGACTGGCTCATCTTGCTTAGCGTAATATTCTCAAGTTCCATCCATTTTCCTTCAAATGACATGATTTTGTTCTTTATGACTGAGTAAAAATTCCATTGTGTATATAGACCGCAGTGTGCGATCCATTCATCTGCTGATGGACACAGGCTGGTTCCATAATTTGGCTATTGTGAATTGTGCCGTTATGAACATGGATATGCACATATCACTATAATATTCTGACTGCAATTCCTTTGGAATGATTCCCAGGAGTGCTATCGCTGGGTCGTATGATGGTTCCATTCCCAGTCTTTTGGGAAATCTCCACACTGGTGGTACTGGTGGTATTGTCATACTGGGGATTGAATCCAGGGGTATTCTACCTCTAAGTACACCCATCCCTTTTTATTTATTTATTTATTTTTAATTTTGAAACAGGGTCTTGCTAGGTTACCATGTGCTGGCCTTGAACCTTCGATTCTCTCATCTCAGCCTTGCCCAGCCACAATATTCATTTTTAAGTTAAACTATTACTTTAAGTCATTTGCCAAGAGAAAACCGGCAAGCTTCTATCTAAAAAAAGAAAAAATGATTTGTGTGCTCTCCTTATTTCCCAATACGCTTTATTTTTATTAAATGTATTTATCATTCATCTTTCTCTCCGGTAGCTTCTAACGCAGTTATTTCTTCCATGATTCGTTACTGACACAGAGTCTAGAAAATTCCATAAGCTGAGATCTGGAGGAAACATCAATACTTTGAAGCAACCAACAGCAAACTCCTGCCCTGTGTGAACCACTTAAGTCCCAATTTCCTTACACGTTTAGCAACATTTTTTATATATTATCTAGTATTCGCTGAAGACAAATACATGCCAGTTTGCTGGTACATATCATGCTTTACTTATAATTTATTATTATATTTTCTCATATGTTATTTCTTCTGTTTTTATTTATATTTATTTATTTATTTATTTATTTATTTATTTATTTATTTATTTTGCGGCACCGGGGATTGAACCCAGGGGCGTTCTACCTCCGCGCTACACCCCCGGTCCTATTTTTTTTTAATACTTTATTTTGAAACCGGGTCTCACGAAGTTGCCGAGGGCCTCACTAAGTAGAGAGAGAGAGAGAGAGAGAGAGAGAGAGAGACAGGGAGAGAGAGAGAGAGAGACAGACAGAGAGAGCTGAGGCTGGCCATGAACCCGGATCCTCCGGTCTCTGCCTTCCAAAGTACTGGGATTACAAGCGTGCGCCACCACGCCCGGCTTCTGTTTTTATTTTTTTGTCAAAATGACAGGAAAAAAATAAGCACTTATATTATAAGGAATACATTTTCCCCAGTAGTAAGTGGCTTTTTGTCTTTTATTACTTGATGACATCTCTCAAAAGAGTCTGTACATTTTTGTCATTAAGTTTAACTAAATTTTGTAAAGTTGTTGCTTGGATATCACATGGCTTTAAGCATGAGTAATCAAATAGTACGTTTTATTTCTGAATTCTGTTGTCAACGTTAATCTTGAATCAGAATATGCACTCAGGTGAGCTCATATTGATGATGGTGGATTTAATCTATCTTGAAAATGCTTTCCCCATGACTTAGAGTTTTTCACTGACTTCCTGCTACTGTTTTAAACTTTGTTATATGGCTGGCAATAGCAAATACTGCTAAGTGAATGCATCGAGCTCCGATATTTTCTTGTTCTTGCATATTACCATATTATCTTACCTTGCTGTTTCTTTGCAAGAAACTGTCTAAATTTTTGGTGGTTAGTGTAGTTAAAAGTAGGCAAGTCATTCTCTAAATTCCCTTAGCCTCTGTTGGATAACAGAGTAGAAACTTTACCAATTTATCTACTGAATCCAATTGATTATTTGTATATCCCATTTTGAGTATCTTTGACCTCTAGTGGGCCATCTTACTTCTTGATCCATCCTGGGGGTTGATTCTCTTGGGATTACCGAGTATAATAAAGCTCCATCGCCCACCAACTACTGATGACCCGGAAATCCTTTTGCCAGTGTCAGTAGTTGTTGAAACTGAAGGTCAACCTTCCATTCTAGTTTTCCCTGGACTCACCTGAAGAGAAGTCTTAGGACTTGCACAAGAAGTGGCTCAGGGTGACAGTCAGTTGCTGCTTCTCCATAATGTGGCTATTTCTATGAATGGTAAGACGGGCCCCGTCCCCACAGCAGGGAGTGGGACCTGGCTGGGAAATGCCAGAATACCATCTTGGAGCCCAAGTGTATTAGCATGACTCAAATATCAAAGGCCATTCCCCCCCCCAAAAAAAAATGACTGAGAAAACAACAAAAAAGTATGGATCTGATTGTCTTTTATACAAAGGCAAGTTGGAATTTGTAACCTGTGTAAATGCTATAATTAAAACCTTGTTTTTACATGGATTCATTATGTTAAATTTTCCACTAATTACTGACATTCTCTTTAATGTGTACATGTGGGCGACATGAGGATATGATTAGCCGGAGTTAAAAGTATAAGCAGTAATGAGCATATTATGGGTTTCCTCGTGTCTTTGGTCACTCCAAGCTTCTTGACAAAAAGGCCTGTCTTTTTATAGGTTGGGTGCACTAGACAATTTTCTGCAAGCAAACAAACGCACGTAGAATAAAAGCGCCTGTGCTCGTACCCACATGTGACGGGATAGCTTCGCTTGGTGCGGATGCCCCTCATGGCAGGCTGCTTCCTTGGGTGGAGACACGCAGCTGATGGAAGGGCAGGGCAACTTCCCCAATGCTGGGATCAGGCGTCTGTAAGTCTCTGTGTTGGGCAGTTTGCAGTTGAGAGTGGAGGACTTGGGAAAGGATGGACCGGGAAGCACAGCTGCGACTCACCCTGAAGTCATTCCTGAGCATCATGTTCAGTATCTGTCAAAACACAGCAGCTATGGCTCCCTCTCAGAGACTATGGGAGGCCTTTAGCACATCCTAACGGACTGGGGTCTCCAAGGCTTGCTTCCAGTGAGCGCCTTTTGCAGAGGAAACTTCTTAGACCTTCTTTCCTGCTCACTGCAGCCAGATGCTGATAAATCCTCTGAGAGACCTATTTGCTTTGCTTTATTCTTCTGGTGGGGCTTCTCCACAAGACTCCTGGCTGAATGAATGGTGTGTGTGTGTGTGTGTGTGTGTGTGTGTGTGTGTGTGTGTATGTGTGTGTGTGCATGCGTGTGTTCCGTATGTCCTCTCTGGTGGACAGTGTTACACAGGGACAGGGAAGACACCCTAGCCCTTCTCATGAATGTCTCACTCCCTCCTAAAAGGGCAGTAGCCTGGGTCTAAGACCTTTGTCCCCCCATAGCCCTCTGCTCTTCTGTCTTTATTTTTTGTTCTGTTTGTTTTTACTTTCTTTCTTTTCCTGTTTCTAAACCAGTTGCCTCATTTTCTAATGATTCCCAGCATATGTAACTCACATACATGGGAGGAAATACCCTTATGGAATTAAAACCACATTTAGTAAGATTTCACATAAGCAGAATTCACAGTCCGGGAAGGATTTCCATAATCCCCTCTCAAAGGCACACAGGCGAAAGGCACAGAGGGCTGCTCAGCGACGCAGAGGCCAGGAGAAGCACAGGGCCATCTCTCGCAGGCAAGCGAGACTGACTTTGCTTTCCCCTGAACTTTGGGTAACTGCTCTGACAATCCTGTGCTCGGCTGGAGCTGCAAGTAATCGGTTTTGAAATCAGATTTCTACACTTGGTTCACTGCATCACAAATAATTGTGTCCTGTTGTCTTCTGAGGTTAGCCAAAATAGCCCTGCGTCCACACCTGGTTTTGTGTCGTCCTCTCTGCCTCCCATGTGTGTATAATGCCTCTGGGTTTCTGGTCTTGGTCCTAACACAGCTGGCCCTTTCTATCCCAGCAGCCTTTTCTCCTGCAGTGTGCGGTGCTGGGAACGCCCTTCTGCTTGGCTTTAAGCTGCCTTTGCCAGTAGATGACATTGACCTTGTTCAGCAGCTGGGGGAATAGCCATCGTATGGGAAGATGCGCTGCAGTTTCTGAGCAATGGCTAGCCACATAACGAGGGGATCTGAGTAAGGTTTCACTTCTTCAAGGGATATTTGCTAGTGAGAAATCATACTTTTTTTTCGTGAGACCTAGTTTGGGGTGGGAGAGGGTTCTTCTTGCTGCTCCTCAAATTGTTCACCATTTGAGCTAATGTCTCACATTTACACAGTGATTTGCAATGTGCAAAATGCCTTTCACACATATATTCTTATTTTGTCTTATAAAAAAAACTTGTGATGTATATATTTTATCATCTAAATTTTCAAGATGTAGGTATTGAGGAGTCAAGCATGAAAGGATGTTTCCAAAGCAGGGTGCAGCTTGGATGTGAGACTCTACGATCTGACTTGAGAGTCTGTACCTTTAATATAACATGAGTCAGTCACTAGAGAGACTTTTGGCGCTTTTTATATTTTAAGAGAAATTGGTAGAACACAGCTTACTCAGTGGGAAGAATATGGACTTTGTTGTCAGAAGTAAACAGGGCTCGAATTCTGCCACTCTACCTATTCAAGCTTCCCGGGGCGAGTCACGTCATGCCTCTGAGCTCCTTACTCTGTGGAATGATAATGATAATCTTTGTAAAATTGCCATGTCAGTGTCTGGCACCAGTCGTACTTGATACATGTTATGCTTTTTAAATTTTTTTTTAATTGTTGTTATTTGTAGGAGACAGGGCATGGACGTTGACAGGAATAGCATTAAAAACCAAGGCAGGAAGCAAGTAATCCCTTCGTTTCCTTTTTTATGGCTGCCCTGGGAAGCATTCTTATCACTCTGCAAGGAGCCCACAGGCCAGGGAAGCATTTGGAAAATGAAAGGCGAATAGGTCACACTCCCAGCCAGGAATCTTACTAAATAAAGGAGAAGCGAGATTATTTTAAGAGCTCTGCCTTCCTCCTCGGCTGGTCTGTGCCATGGTTCCTTTATTGTTGGAAGGAGATTAGCAAGGGTGGTGGCCAAGCTTTCTCCTCACTCAGCTCTTCAATCCTGCATTTGAGGCGCAGCCGTGGAACCCCCATCTCACAGCAATTGGTATGCCTCGGACTGGGATCATCAAACAGCATGGACGAAATATAGTCCCTGCTGCCTTGGAGGAGCTCACAGCTTGGCAAAAGACACTGCGTGGTGTCATTCTTCCGCCACACACTCAGTGAGAGTGTCATTTACCTGGGCAAAGGCAGGTGACTCTAGATAGAAGTTGAAAGCTGTGGTCTTTGCTGTTAAGGCAATCTTAGCTTAGCCCGTATATAAACAAGCAAAAAGATAGAATAAAGAGGAAAAAACTTAGGGACCGAGGAAAACTCAGTGCGCAGAGAAACTAAAAAGGAAGGTTATCTAACCTAGTATGAGTGGGTGAGTGAATCAGGGCGAGACCAGAAGGTATGGAAAGCTTTCCACAAAAATTTGAGATAGCTTCTAAGGACAAGTTAGAATTAGGTGGGCAGAGGGGTGGTGCCTGTCACACTGAGATTGTTCAATGAACAGTTGTGTTAACACTTCATTTAGTCTGCGGTGCTGCTATTAGTCCTCCCAGTCTAACCTGCTGCAGTCGACCCTCACTCTCAGCATAGCATTTGGGACAACATCACAAAGTCAAATACTTATGTAATTGGAGTGCCGGAAAGAGAGGACTGAGAAAGAGAGGCAGAAAACAAGTCACTAGGGGGAAATCCCATGACCTACAAGAAACGAGGTGTCCTGCAGACCCCACCTGTCTATGTAAGAAGTTGATGCAGAAACTTCTTTACGGTCGGTAGGTACTGATCGCCAATGTAGACATCTTTATCCAGCAAAGAGACTGCTATGGTTTGTGTCTGGGATATTTCCCTCAAGCTCACCTTGAAGACCTGGTCCCCAAAGCACCGATGTCCAGAGGGGGGATTTTTGGAAAGGGATTGGATGATGAGGACTCTGACTCCATTAGTAGATGATTAATCTATTTGATGGACTGACTAATAATTTGAATGGACTACTGAGTAGTAACTGTAGACAGGTGGGGAACGGCTGGGGGAAGTAGGTTGCTGGGAGTGTGCCTCTGGGGACTGTATCGTGTCCCTGGCCCCTTCCTCTCTCTTTTTTTCCAGAGCAGAGAAGCTTCCCTCCAGTGCTATGCCCTTCCGCCATGATGATCTGCTTCATCTCAGGCTCCAAACAGTGGAGCTAGCTGAACTTCGACTGAATCATCTAAAACCATGACCCCAAATAAATCTTTCCTCCTGTAAGTTGTTCTTGTCAGGTAGTTTGGTCACAGCGATGAAAAGCTGACTAACACAGAAATCTTTCAAGAAGAAGGGAAAGTAAAACCTTCTGCAGACAAACAAATGCTGAGAAATTGATCATCAGCTAATTTGCACTACAAAGTGTTAAAGGAAATTACTTTATGAAAAGGAAGACAGTACCAGAAGGAGAATTTGATCTATACAAGAAAGAACTACAAGTCTTAGGGATATGTAAAAAAAAAATAGAAAAGATTATTTTTCATTCTTATATTTCTTTAAAAGAGAATTGATTGTTTAAAGCACAAACAATGTGAATACATTGTGGGGCTCGTGGCACGTTTTCCACATCTATATTTGAATTAAGATGTATGACAATAATAGTGCCAAGGTCAGGAGGGGAATGTGAAATTATACAGTTGCAAGTTACTTACGTTCTACATGAAACTACTGTAAATTAAAGGTGTATATTGTAAATACTAGCAAAGCCCTACACATTCAGAGAGGCACTGCTGAAAAGCAAATAGTGGAGATAAAAATGGAATCACTAAAACAAAAAAGAACTCAATATAAAAGAAGGCAGAAAAAGTGAAAAAATGAAAAGTTGGAACAAATAGGTAAAAAATAAGAAGATGGGAGAGTTGAATTCAATGTGCGTGTATGTGTGTGTGTGTGTGTGTGTGTGTGTGTGTGTGTGTGTGTTACTAGGGATGGAAACCCAGAGGAATTCTACCCCCGAGCTATACCCCCAACCCTTTTTAGTTTTTATTTTGAAACAGGATCTTGCTAGGTTGCTGAGAGTCACACTAAGTTGCTGATGCTGGTCTTGAACCTGCAAACCTCCTGTCTCAGCCTCCCAAGTACTGAAATTACAGGTGTGCATTACCATGTCTGGCTAAATTCAATCTTATCAATAACTACATTGAATTTAAATACTCTGAACCTATAGATCAAAATAAATTGGCAGATGGGGAAAAATAAACGTTGTATATTCGTTTTTAGCATTCTTATCTGTAGGAGGACAGGACATAGATGTTCACAGAAGTAGTATATTTTAGAATAAGGAATGTTACCAGGCTCAAAGAAGAACATTTTGTGAGGATAGAAGGGCCAATTCACCAAGGAGACACTTCACTGAATGTATATGTCTAACAACACAGCTTAAAATACATGGAGGGGAAAAACCATATAAATCAAGGAGGAAAAGACAAATCCAATTATTGTTGGGGATTGAGGATTCCAACACTCCTCTTCCTATAATGGATAGAATAAGGAGACAAAAGGCCAACAGGATAGCTGGGCATAGTGGCGCACACCTGTAATCCCAGTACTTGGAAGGCTGAGACAGGAGGATTGCAGGTTAGAGGACAGCCTCAGCAATGTAGTGAGACTCTCTGCAATCTATTGAGACCCTGTTTCAAAATGAAAAACAAGAATGGCAGGGGGTGTAGCTTGGAGGTAGAATGCCCCTGGATTCAATCCCCTATTTTACCAAAAAAAAGATGATAGAGGAAAAAAAGAGCTACTATTAATCATCTTTACCTAATTGATCTTTATAAAACACTCCACTTAAGAGTACAATATACACTTTTTTTGGTGAACACACAACATTCACAATCGACTATCATATGGCCCATAAAAAAAGTCTGGGTACACTTAAAAGGATATAAATCATACAAAATAGGTTCTCTAAGCACAATTAAATTAAACTAAGAATCAGTAACCGATATTTAGAAATTTCCAAGTATGCTGAAATAAAACAGCACACTTCTAAAAAGCCCTTGATCAAAGAATAAATCACAAATAGACTTGAAAATATTTCCTGGTGAATGAAAATGAAAATAGAATAGACTCATCTCCTCTTATCCTTGGGGGATGGGCTCTAGGTCCACAGTGGATACTGGAGTCCTTAGATGCTCAAGTCTCTTATATAAAAGGACACTGTATTTGCGTATATACTGTGCACATCCTCCTGAATATTTACGTAAACTCTAGCTTATACCTAAAGTAATGCAAATGCTCTCTGAATGATTGTTATTCAGTACTGTTAACAAATAATAACAAAATAGTTTGTACATATTCAGCACAGATATAATATTTTTTCCCAGGATATTGCCCATCTGCAGTTGGTTGGTTAAATTAAAAAATGTAGAATAGACAGATAGGGAGGGCTAACTGTAAATAAAACCTGGATCAAAATACATCATATGTATATACACATATGACACGATGGAGCCCACTATTCTATATAATTAATATGTACTATACACACACACGCACACACATTGTAGGATGAAACTAAAGTAGCCATTAAGGGACAATGAACGGTATTACATGTTTCTATTATAAAGGAAAACTTAATAAATGCTAACTTTATATGAGTTTAATCTAAGAGTGAAATAATAAAAATAATAATAGCTGATACAATAGCATATACTATGTGCTAAGACATACATATATGATATGTATATATGATATGTATATAAATGGCTCCAAGAGAAACATGTGTTCAAATTTTAATATCTCTGAAATTGCAATGCATCTTATAGTTGGTAAGCACAATTCAATTTCTGCGTTATTTTTATATTAGGACATTAAACAGTATACCACATTGGACAATGGTATTCCAGTTTATTTCGCCAACGGTATTTTAGATTCAGCGAATTTTTGTCAAGTGCCATGGAACACCGGATGCATGGGAACACTATTTGCAGGCTCTATAAGAGCAAGAGATTTTGCTTGTTTTGTTCTCTGATGTAGAAATGACCTAAATACTTACTGACTGCTAAAATGAATGAAGTTGTCAAACAAACTCAATAAATGGAGCGTTCTAGAATCATTCTGAGTACTACAAAGTCATCTTCTAGGCCTCAAACCTGGAAACGTCCTTGTAAACATGCTCAACTGAGTGATGGATGTTCATAATGAGGCCATTTTATTTTCTAGGAAAATACTACAATATGCTATATTTAAAAAGGAAGTGAGCAATGTCATAAACTATTGAAAAAAACCCACTCAAGCATGACTTAAAAAGTCTGGGATTTATAGAAATAAGCTTCATTTACCACAACAAAATCACATTGAATAACACTTGATTCCCCAACGAGTCCTAGTAAATGAGATGATAAACCTTTGAAAATGAACTCTGTCAGAGAAAAAGCATCATTCTTTCTTGAAGAGCTGCAAATGAAGGAGGCCAGCAATCGTATGGTTACTAACCGAGGTCGTGAAAGCAATGTGGAGCGGCCAGGCTTGCAGGGGTCCAGTGGTCGACGCAGGCCAGACTTTCTCCACCAGCCTCCGGCCCCTTTCTTTTGAAGACATTCTTGCTCCATCTCCCCAGAGAGGATCAAATTCCCCAGTGTTCCCTTCTTGCCCATATTGCTCATTAATATGCAAGACATCAACCCCTGTCCCAATGCCCAATGCCCACAGGTATACCTACCTCTGTTGGTATGGTTCTAAGCTCTGGACTCAGGTCCTCCTCTGCCTCCAGACCCTTCCACCTGGAGACCTCTTGATCTTCTTCATCTTCAGGTTTCCTTTCTACAAAATAGTACTAGGCTTCATAGGAATGCCACTAGTTCTGGAATATCATGAAACACAGTGGATAATGTCATTCCTCTAACAGAGCCAAAGGCATAGGAGACACACAGCCAGTGTCCGGGCTGGCTTGGCCCTCCTTCAAATCCAGCTTAGCTGGCCATGCAGGGAAGTGGGCCTGGGTCACAGTGGCCAAGCAGACCCTGCAATATTCTCCACTATGAGCACACACATGCTCCTGAGGTGTCCCCTTCTTTCTTCTACCACCATCCAACAAGCTTTCAAACATCCCTGCTTAGAAGTGGCTGGCTGCCTGGAGTCAATCCCCCTTCTACTCTGTCCTTGCCAACACAGCATACCTAGGAGACTTCTAGAACCCTTCTGCCCTCTCCATTTCCTCCTAGCCTGCAGAAAGGGGCTCAGGTCTCTTGGACAGCCATGGGCCCTGCACCACCTCACCTGCCCCTTTCGAGGTACTGGCCTACTTCCATTCATGCACGGAAGCTTCAGCACTGCTTACGTTTCATAAGTGTGTCCCTGTTCCTACCTGTGCCCAGGTGCACATGCCTGTCCCTCTCTGAAGTGCCCGTTGCCTTGGCTCACCTGGAGGAATCCCGCTCCTTTTACTACTTCCTCTTCAGGAAGCCTCCCTGCCCGGCCTGCAAGGAGATGGCCAACCTGGTTTCAGGTGTGGGCCCAGGAGGATGGTCTGAGGATTCATGCTGATGGTGTGCACACTCACAGCTGTGGTCTGCACGATCACACTTACCCACACTGTGCAGCGGTCTCCCTGCTGCCTGACCAACCCTTCCCTGTGCTCCTCAACTGAGCTTCTTCCCTGCCATCCACTTTCTTGGTCTCACCTGGCTAAAACGCCCAAAGTCAGACAGTCCCAGCTACTTCAGATAACTGTGTTTCCAGGGAATGTTTTATGTGTAGCAGGAACAGTTAAGTAGTAACCATTCGTGCTATTCTGTGAATAACAGCAGCTGGCGAAACATAAATGTGATGTTTGAGGTCAGCTGGGGACAGAAAGGAAGACACAGTATGTCCCCCGAAAAGTATTTTGGGGCAGGGCTTTTCCTGCGGAGTGGCCTGCCCCATTCTGATTTGGAGAAAATCAGGTCCTGACAGTGGACAGGACAGGACAGCCTGGGGCTGGGTATGGGACAATCAGCTTTGCAAACCACTTCCTCCAGGAAGTAGTTGAAGCTCTTTTACGAAATGGGAAGATAGCCTGGCACCCAAGAGGACTGCCACAGCGCACACACAGCCCTGAGAAGGTCAAAGCCAACGCGTGCATGCGGGCATCATGGCTGCGAGGTGTCTGGCCTTGGTGTGTGAAGTCCACAAGTTCAGCCAGGTTCACCAGGAGCAGGCAAGAGCCGACTTGCAGGGCTTGAAACACCTCCTCTCTCCAGTTGACATGCAAGTTATGATAGGGGACTGGCTGGGGACCCCGTCACTTGAAAGTCTGAAGTTCCTTTCTGTCTGCCTCTCTGGACCCCAGCTCTCTAGGCTCAAATGTCTCTTCCTTAGATATAATTATAAAAAATGATTCGAGGGATAAACACCGAGTTTGGTGATATTTTTGGCCTCAGAGTGATTTGAGACCCTGCAAGAGGTGTCAGAGACTGAGTCATCTGTCCACACAGCTGCCCTGCCTAAGTGTCACTTCCTCTGTGGCCATAATTGGCCCGACTGACCCTTAGCCACCACGGTGGTGACCAGTGTTGCAGGGCCACACCCTGGGCTGGGCAGCCGGGAGCCCGGGATGCCCGGTGGGACCCGGAGGAATGCGCCCCGCCCGCTGGCCACCCCAGCTGCCGGCCTGCATACCTGGCATGCCTGTCCCGGCAACTGTGGGGGCCAGTGGAGCCCAGGGACAGCCCAGCTCAGCCACCAGCAGAGCCAGCCCCAGGTAGCTGAGGTGTAGATGGAGCAGGAGGTGTGGAAAGAGCCCACTAGCTGAAGGAAGGTTTGGTGCTCAGAGGATATTGCATTTCAAAAACAGTCCCACCCCCAGCTACCACTTGAGGGCATCCCTGGAGTCACGTTTCCCTGTGGGTTGAGTTTAAATAAATATTGGCTCGTGGGTGTGGGAAGAGCCAGGCTGTGCTCCTGGACTTTAGACGACTCTCCTAACCTGCCGGAGCCTTGCCCCAGCATCTCCAGAACTAGAGACTGCTGGGAGATTTTGTTAGATTTGGCTGATGAACTTACTCAGTTCAGGGAAAGGGGACTTAGATACAGCTTAAGGCTCATGCTAAGTATCAGACTGCTCAATTCCTTATCGTGTAAGAATCAATCTTAAATAGCGCTGCTATTTTAACACAGATCTGTTTTTAGAAGCTCACATCCAGCCACTAATCGTGTGCATACCAGTTTACATTTTTACACGACTATCTTTTTTTTTTTTTTTGCGGTACTGGGGATTGAACTCAGGGGCATTCTACCTCCGAGCTACACCCCCAGCTCAATATTCTTCAAAAAAAAAAAAGAATATTTTTTTTATTCTTTATTTTGAAACAGGGTCTCACTAAGTTGCAGAGGGCCTCACTAAGTAGCTGATGCTGGCCGCAAACCCAGATCCTCTGGTCTCAGCCTCCCAAGTACTGGGATTACAAGTGTGCGCCACCATGCCCAGCTCACGTTTATCTTTTTAAAAAAAAAATTGCATTTTTAAAATACTAACGAGACGTTTGTTTCCCCACTATTTGTTGTAATTGTGATAAAAGACACATAACATACAATTTTCACCTTCACCATTTTTAGGGGTACAGTTCAGTGACATTAATTGGTATCCGCCCATGGTGGTATTTTCATCTTGCAAAACTGAAACCTCACCCCTTAAACCACGTCTCCCCATTTTGTCTCCCTTCCCTCACCTGGCGCCCTCCAATCTACCCCGAGTCTCTGTTAATCTGATGATTCCAGGGGTCTCCTGTGAATGGAGCCGTGCAGTGCTTCTCTTTTTCTGACCAACTTATTTCACTGATCATCCGTCCTCAAGGTTCATCCACGTAATAGCATGTGTCAACATTGTCCTTTTTAGGACTAATTAATATTCCACAGTACACTTTTGGACTCCCCATTTTAGGAAGTGATGGTATTACTGGAATTGGCCTTGTCTCAGGCCTCTCTCTACATCCCGGGTCGTGCCTTCTCTGAATTTCATGTTCATATCACCAGCGCTCTTATAACTTGCATTCCTGCCTGGTTGGTTGCTGACTCTAGATTTTGAAAAACAACACACTGCATTAACACTGCACAGCCAAGCAAAGGGGATTCCTTGCCAGACCAGAGAGAGGCGGGACCACGCCTCCTCAGCTGAAGCCCACAGTCCAGACCCCCAGGGCTCCCAGGGCAATCCTGCCTTCTTCTTCTTCATTGGGCCATTCTCCATACTCAAAATTTTGTGTTCTTTTTTTTGGGGGGGGGTGGCAATGTTTTTATTAGTCCCATACATTTTTAATCACTTAAACAGTTTTTATCAAGTTCCTTTTTCACCTCCAGACTCCTGTTTTATATGAAATGGATGTCTTCTGGGCCAGGACCCCAGCAGTCATCTGGGCCTCCGGTTCTTCTTCTCTTCTCTTCTCTTCTCTTCTCTTCTCTTCTCTTCTCTTCTCTTCTCTTCTCTTCTTTTCCCTTCTCTTCTCTTCTCTTCTCTTCTCTTCTCTTCTCTTCTCTTCTCTTCTCTTCTCTTCTCTTCTCTTCTCTTCTCTTCTCTTCTCTTCCTTCCCCTCCCCTCCCCTCCCCTCCTCTTCCCTCCTCTCCTTTCCCTTTCCTTCTCTTCCCTTCTTTCCTTTCTCCCTCCCTTCTTCCTTCTTCCCTCCCTTCTTTCTTTCTTTCCTTCCTTCCTTCCTTCCTTCCTTCCTTCCTTCCTCCCTTCTTTTTCCTTTTTCTCTCCCTTCCTATCTCTCTTCCTTTTCCCCTTCCCCTCCCTCCCTCCTTCTCTCTCTCTCTCATTGGGAAACAAACCCAGGGATCTGTGCATGCGACACCAGCACTCTACCACTGAGCTGCATCCTCTTCTTCAATGTCTTGCTTTCTCTCTCTCTCTTTCTCTTTCTCTCCCTCTCTTAAATTTGTCTCTCATTTCACCAATTACATTTTTCATACAACTTTCTAAAACGGAGGCTGCATCCTGATGCTATTCTCAGATGTTACCAGAGAATCAATACCTTGATTCTGTTCTATGTATGATTAGTCCTTGATGGGTATAAATTCTATGTTGAGAATCATTTTCCTACGACGTGTCAAAGGTATTATCTCTTTGACATTTGTTATCAAATACTGATAATAAGAAATCTGACATCTGTCTCATTTCTGTTGAGAGGTGACTGAGTCATTTCTCCCTGGGAAGTTTTAGGATATTTTTCTCATTCATCCCTCTGTTATTTTTGTTGTTGTTGTTGCTGTCGTCTTCAGCACAGTGAGCTTTTGGTTGCAGTCCATTTGCACACTCAGGTCATTCTTCCAGCCTGATGAAGTTTCTTCTACTACTTCTTCTGTTTGCTTTTCTTGATATTTTCCCTAGGCTTTTCATCCTTTTGTTGATGCTTCTCCTCTATGGATCTTCTCTTTTCCTCTTGCATGTTTAATCTCATCCTAAGGTCTGGAAGATTTTTTAAAAATTTCCTTTCAATTACTTTTATTGTCATCTAAAAGTACGTCACTGGCCACATGCTTCCTCTCCCAGAGCAGCTGCTTTCTGCTGTGTTCCCTCCTTCCCCACAGCACCCTGTCTCCTGCAGGTGCAGTCTTTCTCAGAAGCACAGAGCTGCCCCTGCCTGACAGCCAGGGGGAATGAGGGCCTCCGTCCTCTGCCTGCAGAGAACTGAACTCTGCAACACTCTGCCCGAGCCTGGTGCATTCATGTGGATGAGTGTGCCGGGGTGTGGTGGGGTCATTTGTAAACTATCAAAAAATATACCTATTTTCAGTCCTGCTTCTAAATACCAACCCTTGTCCTACTTACTCATTCTGAGCCAGACCCTCTCTGAATTCCACCAGCTAGATTGCCTGCCTTCCTTTTGAAGCCTCTGAACTCCCTTGCACTTGACTGCTTCATCTTCCCATCCTCCCTCATCTCCTTCCAGGAATTCGCAGGCATTTTTCCACTGTTGTTTACTACCACCTATCCTGCTCAGCTGCACTCTCTCCTGGGCTTCTATGTCTTTATTTCAGCATGCAGGTTTATTCCATGCTCCTGCACTGGTCCTGAACAGTCTTTTAAAGGAGGTGGTTCTTAAACAGATAGCTGCTAGATAATTTCTTCTTGTCTTTTTGTTGGTGTCTGCACTAAGACAATACCCTCAAACAAACAAACAAAAATGAGTTGGTTTTTTGCATAGTAAATATGGAGATAGGCTTTGCCAGGGAATAGTGATGGGTAAGACCTTGAATGGCTCTTGGAAGATGGAGTTCAAGAGCTAAGTCAATCACCAAATTCAGAAGAGACGTGATAGTCTGCATATAACTCAAGAGTATTTAAAAATTAAAACAATTCCTTCTGAGCAAAATGGGAAGACCAGGAGACTAGAGTTCTGAGGTGTAGCATCAGCTATGTTATGACTTGGTAATGGCGTGGGTCTGTTTCTACCAGGAAGACTGCAGGAAAAGAATTCTCTTCCCAGGTCTAACATGTTGTAATCCTCTTAAAAGATTATGACATCTTCTCTTGTATGGATGAGGAATGAGGTGAAGTCTTAGGTGAATATTCACTACATATATCAAGACAATAAAACACATGACTTCAAATTAAACAAAGGAGGTCAAGACCATGCTAAAATACCCAGTTTTAAAAAGGCAAACACAAACATTGATAAGACTCAGGCAATTCTATATGAATAAATCAAAATTTGATAGAGCTGCCAATTAATCAGCCCAACAATGTTCAAATCCATGCTTTTATAGAATCGAGCTTATGAGAAAATAATTACAATCCATAGAGAATAATGGCTTTGTTTCAACCTCACCGATCAGATCCACACTTTACCAGCATAAATATACAAACACAAGTGCAGTATAAATATCTTTGGTGATAATAAAAGATATTTATTAAAAATTTAGCCTAATATTTCTCATGAAATGTGAAGCTATTCAAGTGCTTTGTATAAATTGACTCCATGGGGGTCTTGATAAAATAGCAAATGAGTTTCTTAATGTTATGAGCTCTTTGAAAACAGTCCGTGAAAGAAAACTATCTTGTTTTCCAGCCAAGCAATTGAATCAGATGTCCATCATTGATGAACTAATTTGAGATTAGTCAGTTATTCTTTTCAGAATTCCAGTAAAACCACATGAGATATTTAATTTGTGTGTTAGCAAGCCTTGTTTGTCAATGCAGGTCATCGATCTCAGAACATTCTGGAAGGATGGACAGTTGCTGTTTTGTTCTAGAATGAGCTATTCCAGCAAGGCTAGCGGAAGTCAACCAGCCTGGCGTTACAGCACAGATAAATCTGCGTCTGACGCACTGTAGGAGCCCAGTACATGTTTGGGGACATAAAGTAGAGTTAGACTTGATATCTGTGGACATAAAGTAGCATTAGACTTGATGGGACTTGATGTCATGTAGCCACAGTAGAATAACATAAACTTAAGTCTAAAGATGCTTCTCTACCCATTAATAAGGTATATCATCTTTGAGACTCAGGGTCTCCTCTGGTCTTTGAAGTATGAGCTACTTGACTGGGACCTAGTAAAATAATAATCAGCATAGTAATAATTCTTGGGCTATTTATGTCTCAACTCAGACAAAGGATACTTCCCGACCCATCATTTTCCAGGGGTAAATAGACCGGGGGATTGCTGATTGTTTAGGGCATTTTGCCTTCCTCACAACATAAAAATAAAGTTAATCTTCTCTACCCTGCCCCTCCTCTTTGTCTAGAGGAGCTCTGCCCAACCACTTATTAGTCTGAACACTTTGCCTAGAAACTTGTCTGGAAACTGAAGCTTGCAGCTGTTAATGATGTTTCCATGCCAGTGAATATGAGTTTTACCTCCTTCTCTCCTCGCTACCCCCATTTGTATCCCGAAGTCTGAGCAATCCTATGAAAATACTCTTGTGACTCATGAAGAAATGGTACAAGGAAGGACATTTGCTGAGGTGGGCAGAATTGTGCAGAGTAGAGCCACAGCTGATCTAACCCACCAGGTTAGAGTCCAACAGCAAAACCAGGCAGATTAGAAGAAGAAAGGAAAGCAAGTATTTCAGAGAATCAACAGGAGATTTCATCCAGTAGACCACCTAGCCAGTCTTCTCCACCAGCTGCCAGGCAAGGGCACAGATCCCAAGCACATCACCGGATTCCCAGAAAGTGCCGAACAATCTCATTATCGGCCAACGCATCTGGGCGTTCACACGAGGCAGCATAATCAAATCCAAGGGACCGTACCCAGGATCATCTGTTCTCGCCATTCCGTCCACACGACATTGCCAAACTCCATCCTAGATCAAACCAGCCCTGAGGCTCCGCTGCCAAACCCCATACCAGATGTGCTGACAGCTGCGGGACTGAGTTTTAAACTTCTGAACTCAGTTTGGCCTTCAGTGGTGGAGCCTGTGTTAGTCTCCCATTCCCTACAGTGACTGGGACACATCATCATGACTTGGGGTGACATTGGCTGGCTTCCTGACCCTCACCCTTCAACAGTGATAGACATCACTGAACATAAACATTCCTTTCTTTCCTCAACTCCTTTCTTCTCCACCTCAACATTTAGCAGGAATTCCCACCTCTGTGCCTCCTTCCTGCGTATCCCAGGGGAGGTGGCGTCCATTACCAGTGAGGGCCCAGGCCAATCCCAAGTGCTGCCTGACTCCACTGGTTTCCACCCTCCTCCCCCGGGACCTTCGTCTGTGAAATAACAGTTGGGATAGTACTACGTTGGGTATTCTTGGATACTCAGTTTCCTCCCCTCGCTATCTCCTTCTCATTTCATAGACTCAAACCCTCCCCCACCACATGTTGTACACTTTGTGCTGATATAGTGACTTCTTCTCTTTTCTTTTTTGACAAAAGGCAGTACTCTTTCTTGAGGATGTGACGACTCTCTGTCTCATTCCGAGCCTCCATGCTGGAGAGGAGAGGGCATGGATTTGCATCGTGGAGGAACCCACGTGTCCTGTTCTCTCCCTCTCTCAAGCCCTGACCCTCTTCCCTTTGTCAAAACCAAAAGGGGCCAGGCATGGGGGTGCTTGCCTGTAATCCCAGTACTTGGGAGGCTGAGACAGGAGGATCACAGGTTAACAGTCAGCCTCAGCAACTTGGCGAAGCCCTCCGCAACTTAATGAGACCCTCTTTCAAAATAACTAAAATAGGGTTGAGGGTATAGCTCAGAAGTAGAATGCCCCTGGGTTTAACCACAGTAACACACACACACACACACACACACACCCCACAATGAGGGAAGCTCACCAAGTGCCCTGTGTGCATATATGTCCCTATCTCTCTGAACTTCATTATGATGTGAGATTACAATGCACCAATAAAAGTATATTTAAAAAATAAAAAAAAATATATATAACCACACCTATGACCCATGCCTCTTCTCTGTCCCTGCTGGGTCTGATGCCCGACATGTGGACCCTCTCTCCTCTCCTGGGTTGGAGATTCCACCTTTCCATTTCTCCAGTGTCCCTTCATGTTATTTTCAATATTGACAACGTCTCTTCTTCCTTTCACTCCCCTGAAATGGGGGCTGCTACCACGACTCTGTAACACGCGCATGAAGGAAAAAAGCTTTCGACCTGGACGTGATTGGTCAAAAGTTCCATGTGCTGGTGTGTTTGTCTGATGCAGGGTGGTCCTAGGCCCTGGCAGAGGTGGGCCTGGGTCTGTTGGAGGTGACAGCACTGGGGAGAGCTGAGAGGGTATCTGTGGGGCTAATGTTATGCCCGCGTAGTACCTCTGCCATGTTGACTGGTTTAAAGGATGCTCAGGTGGCTGTTTGTCAACTTGACCTGATCATGACACACCCAAGATTATGTGATTTTGGGTGTGTAACAGCAGATTAAACAGAAAGTCCTGCCCTGAATGTAGGCAGCAGGATTCTGATAGGTGCAGACTTAGATAAAAGAGGGAGAAGCCGCGTAGAGTGCGTGCGACTCTTTCCGAGGAAAACGCATCTGCTCTCCCCCGAGATCGTCGGCCGCCGGCTTCGCCTTTCTCTGAAGAGCTTCTTGATCTTCTCGGCCTCCAGTTCTTGGAACTGAAACTTCACCATCGTTTCTCCGAAGAGCTTCCTGATCTTCATGTCTTGGACTGGGACTGAATTAGTGGTTGCTCCGATCCTAAGACTCCAGCTCTTAGACCGTTCGGCCAGCTACTGGTTCCTCTGACTCTCCACGTGCAGTCAGAACCTGGGACTACATTGCTTCAAACTGTAAGCCCATCTGATAAATCCCTTTTTGCAAATATATTCATTCTGTGTATTCTGTTAATCTAGAGAACCCTGTCCAATACAGAAATGCATACTTTTCTTTGGAGAGAACAAACCTCATATCTCTGCTTTCCCACCCGTGACTTAGAATCATTTCATATTTTGGAACTCATGACCATGGTTGTTTTTTTTAAAAAAAAAAGAAAGGCAGTTCATGTTTAATTTGCACTTGTTAGCAGTTGGAAGCTGTTTTCAGTTTTTAAGAGATAGGATCTTCGATTTCATTTTTAAGAAGTGCTTTGTTGGACAGCAGACCCCCTTCTTGTTCTTTAAGTTGTAGAAGTGCGTCTCAACCATGATTGTTTTTAATTAAAAGGGATCCTTCGAAGGAGTCGGCAGTCCTGGCTGTTGGGAGGGATGAGAGTCCAGCCTTGCTCTGAGGGGTGGAGGAGGCCTCATTAGGTGGAGCAGAGTGTGCGACCGGGCGGGGGGGGGTATTTGGAGCAGGAACTGAAAGAGACAGAAAACTCTGAAAATACAGAACCACATTGTAAAAGTGTAGACTCGCTGCCTGTGGTCTTTCATAGAACTGACGTCTACAGCAAAGCGCAACGACCTCATGTCACTCTTCCTGTCCTTAACTAGGAACAGACCCAGCCACCTGGGAGCCTCGGGGAGGGCAGGGCTGGGGGGCGGAGGGGCCCAGGCAGCGTTGGGACCAGGCTGACTGCAGGCCCCAGGCAGACCATCCCACCTGAAGTTCAGCTAGCCGAGCCTGCACAGATTGGAGTTTCCTTTTTTGTTTTTTTCATTTTGTCTTAGGAAAATAACTTTTTGTTTGGTTGCTAAATTAGTCCAGCTAATGAACAGTACGATTTTTTGTTCGGAAAGCAAAGACTTTAAAATAATGTCTTACCCAATTTGCCCTGCTCCATGTAAACCGACATCGGAGCTTGGCGGGCTTTTACGAGTTTCCCTTTCCTGTCTGCCTGTAATCCAGATTGGGAACCTGCTTCAGTGGGACTGGTGGCATTTCTGCAAGAGTAATAATGGGGAAGGCTCGGCTTTGTTGATGTCCTGCCAGGTGATTTAATCATCGAATAATCCCAGAAAGTATTGGATTGAGACTAGTAAAAAAGTATTATCCTCTTCATGTTATAGGTGACATAAATTGGAGGCTCAAGTTTGTAAAATAATTTCCCAGTGTTCCCTAGCTGACACTCAGATCCATGGAGGCTAGGAAGACTTTTCCAAACGCGCCTTCCCTGGCTGAGGTATACATGCTGTGCGTGGTGGCGACCAAGCCACAGCCCCTATTTTATAAGGATGGCTCGGTCACTCCAAGGCTTGGTGGTGGTGACCAAATTTGAATACAGGCCTCTGGCTCAGGCCCTGGTCTGGCTTCGTCATGTTGCTTCTGAGGAAGTTTGAGCTGACATGATGCTGGCCCTGAATCTCAGCAGCGATTTAAGATTTACAAGGAAAATGTGTTGAACAGGTCAATATGAGCCACGTTCTCCAGATGCAGAGCCCAGCATACAAAAGTTCCTTTAAATGGCTGCCTTTAAAATAACATTTCCATGGTAGGGTGCACGTGATAAATAGGACGGACCTTAAAGAAAATGGGAGATCATTTAGGGTTCTCTGTTCTCCTCTCCCTTGTATGGAATCTGCCCAGGGTCCCTGCATCTTCCCCCCATCCCCTGCCCCAGCCTGGGCCCCTGGACTCTACTTCATTCACCAGGCCTGCTCCATCCATCTCTTCCACGTTCCACTCCTGTCCTCAGGATCCCGGAGTATAGGACCTGGCCAATGTTTCCTTCACATGGTGGAAAGAAAAGGGAGTTTCTTGGTTAAGTTTCTCACAGATCAGGATATTTTTTTAAACATTTTTTCAGCTAGGGTGCAGGTATGAAGAATGAAGCCCATCACAGGTAACAGATAAGAGCTCTAAACCCAAGTGATCCAGCTCTGGCTGGGGTTAAAGGCAGCAAGCGCCAGCCAATAGCATGCAGGGGCATTGACATCACCATGACCAGGACAGAAAGCACAGGGAGCCACGGGGACGGTCCCCATGAGGGCGGAAGTTCCTCTGATGGGGTGCTGATGTGTGGCTGCACTCCCGTGGCCCATAAGATGTGGGGTTCCAGAAGCCGAAGCTTTGATGTTTTGAACCTGGAGCTGCCACATTGGAAGGATCAAGAAACCCAGAATTCCCAAACTGGGGTGGTGTGTGCCTGGGACATGGAAGACCTAGGAAAGCTTCCAAGACCTCCACCCTTGGAGAACTATGTGTCATTCTTTGGGGGAAATAACAACGTTTTCTAATTATATTTAAGAAGGTCATGGCTACTCTAAGATTCTAGAAAGTCACCTCTTCACTGACTGTAGGTTTCTTCCTTCCAGTCTATCACTTTTCCTCCTCCTCCTCCCCCACCCCACATTTCTTCTCTTCCTTCTTCTTCTTCTTTTACTATTCCCCACCCAAGAATTTAGTTCTTTTAGTTTCTCAACCTGAGAAACTATTATTTCTGGGTTTAGAGGAACAGCTTTCCATCCAGCTAGAGTCAAATGTGGAGTCCGTTGCTCCGTTCACATCTGGAATTGAGCGAGCAGATGCTTTGACACCCTGTCCCCAGGGGACGATATCCATCTGATGTGATGATATAGTACAGTCCTGGAAGAGGAAATACTGTCCCCACTTCAAAGCTTATGTGGGACTAAGCTGATTCCACATATTATATGTTCCCTATATGTTATATTTTTAAAAAATTTATTTATTATTATTTTTAGTGTGGATTGAACATGGGGGTGTCCTGCCTCCAAACTACACCCCACGTCCTTTTTATTTTTTTAAAATTTGAGACAGGGTCTTGCTAAGTTGCTGAGGCTGGCCTTGAACCTGTGATCCTCTGGTCTCAGCCTCCCATGTACTGGAATTACAGGCTTGTACCCCCATGCCCAGCGTATACATTCTTAAATGCTTTCTTGTAAGTAAGATTGCAGTTGAGAGGCATCTATAAAAACTGTCTATTCTGATTCATCATTTGATGTGGGGAATTCAATCGTGGGATGATCTTTTTTCCTAATGTCTTCTGCTAATGAGCTGTGTACCCTTGAACCAGCTGACCCACCTTTTGAAGCTGGGGTTTCTCCTCTACAAAGCGCGAGGGTTAGGGAAGGGTGCTGAAGTCCCTCCCAGTGTCTATGACTCTTTTATTAAAATAATCATGGTTCCAACCATTTCCCTCAAGTTCTTTAAAAAGAAAAGGAAAATGCATGTGAGTTCCCAAATCTCCCATAAACACCACTTTCTATCAAGTTGACAAGGCACATCTGGGCCATAGGTGAAGCTGGTCCTGCCCCCAGCCCTCTCCCTGCCTGCTTCTCCCACTGCCGGAGCCTCTGGCACCCCATCCTAGTGGCCTCAGCACTCCTCGGCCACCCCTGCCTACTGCCTCCTCCTCCCAGTGCCAGTCTCCTCCCTTCCTCCCATCTCTTCCAAACTCATACTGAATAGGACTATATTTCCTCTTCTTGTAATATCACCAAGAACCTGTGAAGTCAGGAAATGTCAGAGCAAAAGAAGATATGAAATTTCATTTAGTCTCAGCCTTTTGCTTTACTACTGGGAAAACTGAAGTCAAGAAGGAGGACACATTTGACCACACGGCTCAGTATTGGCAAAGCCAAGGGCGGAACTTGAGTTCCCTGACTCTTTGTCCTCTCAGTATCAAATATGCTATGACTGACAAATTGTTTGTTCTGGTACATCCTTAAATAGCAGCATATGTGGATATTTAATAATTGTAATAAATTAAAATATTAGTGACTATTAATAACCATTCTCTGTATTTTGATGAGGAACAACTGGATGAAAAATAAAAATCCTCCCTAAAAGTCAAGCTAACCCAAAGAGAATGTATTTAGAAAGCGCTTGTGTGGGCGGGATGGGGAAATTCTGTCACCGTGCAGGAAGGTGAGGATGCTGTCAGGGTAGAGGCATAGAAGAGACATTTCCACTAATCATTCAGATGGAGCCACATGGTCTGCGGAATCACAGGTCAGACGTGAGGCCAAAGGTCAATGACATCTGTTTCCTTGCTTTCTGGACAGACCAGTTCAATTCTATTCTCAGACCCATCTGTCGACTTGCATTGCAGTTGTTCCTATATTAACATCATCGTCTTTTGTGAACCCACAGAAATGGGATTTGATTTTCTGTATACCTGTCTGCTACCAGATACTTAAGGGATATTGGCCAAAATGGCACAAGTGGTCTCTTTCAAAGAGATAAAATTTGCCTGGAAGGTTTTACTATCCATAATGCTGGCTTAAATTAATGGACTTGCAATTTTATAGTCTTTTACGTGTCCCCTTGGCATCATTTGAGCATCTCATATCCGAGTTAGACCATCAGTCTGTAGGTGCCGCTTGGTGTGATCTGGGCTGGAATATCTCTGTGGAAAATTCTAGGAAGCATTCATGAGGCAGAAATTAAAGGCTTGCTAGTCCCTGTCAGTCCAGACCACCTGATTTTTCCAAACCCAATAGGAAGGTCCGAAGAGCCTAAAGATAGGAAGATTTACTATTATGGGCCACAGGGGACTTCTGACAGTGAGAGTCACACACGTTGGAAGTGTCCTAAAGGTAACACATTCTGGATTCTACATCTTCTTCGTAGCTACTCCTTGGTG
The DNA here is from genome assembly GCA_004027185.1 of Glis glis. Lineage (NCBI taxonomy): Eukaryota > Metazoa > Chordata > Mammalia > Rodentia > Gliridae > Glis > Glis glis. The sequence goes on from PVJS01000025.1 coordinate 86,635, forward strand.
AGCCATGCCTACGTGCCAGGCCCTGGGGTAGATGTGTTGCTGGATGCATTCCATACATGTTGGTCTGTGATTCTGCAAAGGGGCCATCACCCATCTAGAGATGCGTCACCAAGACATGCAGAGCTTAAGTGCCTTCCTCAAGACCAAAACTTAGACGTGTAGGTGGTTGGGACTGAACTCAAGTTTTTCAAGTTGTTTCTTTTTCTTTTTTTCATACTGACTCTGGGCACTGGAGTTAGAAGTCAGACTGTTCCAGACCTCACAATTCCACCCCTAAGAGTCTTCTCTGTGCTGGAATATTCCATGTGGGGATCCTAAGGATGGGGCTGGGGGAAGGGAGGGGCTGATCTCAGGGCTAGCAGTAGCACAGGAATAGCTCCCAAGAAGTCCCTAAATTTGGGGCTATGACTTCTAGACCACAGTTTATCTTTGTGGTTTGAAATAACTAGAATGTCAGAACAAGGGAAACAGGCTAATAGTGGATAAAGCAACACATAATTTTTAGTTTGTTGGAGCACAGTGCAATGCTGAGAAACCAGCAAGGAGGATTGGGTAGCAGATGTTTCTTCTTGTATAAATTATATCCACTTAAGAAATTTACAAGGACTTAAATGAAGTGCGGAATAAATTTGTAAAACATTTCCTATTGTCTACTGGAGATTTACAAGGTACCTGCTCAGATCTAAGCAGGTGACAGATAAAAGGGATAAAGACATGGGTAAGACAATGTTTCTCAACTAAGGCATTCCGTCTACTAAGGATAGAAGCCCGGGGAACATGTGCCACAACATAATCTGCTCGATTCCCACCAGAAGCTTCTTGAAATGCGAGGGGGTGAGCAGAAGAAGGAAGTGCTTTGGAGAAGCCGTGCAGAGAGAGATGTGAGCGGGTATTTACATCTGAGTTGACATCATTGGTAGAACAGGGACAAGAGGATGGGGGCTAGCACAGGCATGGGAAGCTGAAAGAGACAAGGGGACAGGTTGCGTGTTTCCATCATGGGAGAAACATGTGCTGGGGACCCGAGACAGCAGTGGGTGGCATGGTGCACGTGCTTATCGGCACTCAGCTGGACTCCACCGCCTGGATTTCCATGCCCCAAAGCAAGCCTCATGCCCAGCCCCCACTTGAGGGGTGCAGAAGCAGTATCAGTTTCCCATGGAGCTCCTGCAGAATTACATTACCAACAGGCCGGCATACAGGGACAGCAAGAATCCCGACCACTTTTGCAGCTAACTGTGTATAACAAATGCCAGCTCTCTCAAGTAGAACTTTCGGCAAGGACGCGGATGTCTGTCTCTGCAGTGTCTAATACAGTGGCATGGGCCACATGTGGTAATTGGGTCCTTGAGAAATGGCTGATGTAACTGGATATGAATTTTAATTGTGCTTAATTACAATGAATATAAATGCAAATAGCCACATGTGGTCAGTGATTACCGCATGGGACAGTACAGAGTACACTTCAAATATTTGTGACATGGTCCAGCTCAGTCACACTTCATTGTGTCCCCTCTGGTGTTGTTTTGAACAAGGCGCAGTTTTCTAAGCATTGTCGGTGAACACCAGGCCCCTTTCCATAAGCACCAGTGGTTCCTGAGCTCTCTACCCTGTAGACGGCGGCACGTCCTCCAGGCTCCTGGCCATGGCAGCACCCTGGTGCTGGAACCCCTCCCGATGTTGCTAAATGAATTCTGAGCTCTGTGTTTAGGGGGCTGATGGTTTCCCACTTCAAGGGTTAACAGAGTTTCTCACAGGGCTGCTGGGGGTTTGATACAAAGCCTTCTCCAGTCTGCAAGACGCCTGAGCTGCGGAGCTGCAGGAGTGTTGCCTCCTGCAGCTTTGGCTCCACTAGTGGGGGTGGGGCCAGCCTGTGAGTGCTACCTGCATCTCCCAGCCTGTGGGGAACAATGCTGAGACTCGTCCTCTCTGGCTTCTCCATGCCCTGCCCAGACCTGGGCATGTAGCTATTAATCAGTTCAGAGATCCTTCCTACTTTGTATTTCTCTTCTCCCTACTTTTCTCCAGCTGCTCACTGAATTAGACTTCCTGGGATCAACTTCCAAATAAGTTACCTGCAACCCAATGTTTGCCTAAGTCTGAGGAGAGCCTGTTTAAGACGGGAGCTGAGTCCATGCTGCTTCTGTGGTTCAGGTGATGGAAATTGCCGGTCCTCAGCCTTGTCGGCATCAGCGGAGGAGAAGAAGGGAACACAGCTCTGACATGGACTTCAGAGTCAGCATCAATGAGACATGGAAGTTGGTTCTAAGTAAGCAGCAAAGAGGAAGGGAAGCATCCAATGTGGTGGTCTCCAGGGTGGTGAATTGTATGCCCCAAACTGTCTATGCAAGGAGAGATGGTGGTCTCTGGGAAAGGTACAGGTTCGGAAGAAAGATTCTGAGTTCAATTTGGGACATGTAAAATCCAGACTACACCCAAAACTCAAGAACCATTTGTTAAAAATGAATGAATGGAGTTATTTCCACACTTCTTAGCTATCTTATCTATAAAATAAAAATTGTACACCAGCTACCCAGATATGGAAGAAACAGATTTGCCACATTAAAGTCCAAAATAATCTATGTTTTTGCAAAGATAAAGCAATGCATTTTATTTCTAGATAATAAACCACTTTCCCCAAAATTTGGTTTTGATTTTGTCCTATTTTCCCTGCTCATGAAACAGACGCATGCCCTCCTGACAGGGGGGCCGTCCACTTCTCTTCAAGCTAATCCAGGGCTGCAGCTTTATATAATGAAGCAAGAGCACATCCTCGTCTAGGCGGACACACGATTAGTTTATCTAGTAGGGAATGGAGTTTCATTCCTGAGATAGTGCTTTCAGACTTTCTCTTATTCAACCTCCCAATAATTGTGTGATTTAGCTCTATTTCTGTTATAGCAGAAATCAAGAATCAGAAAAGTAAAATTTCTCAGTCCAAAGTCATATCAAAAAAGGTGGCAAGAGTAGGAATGGTGCCCAAGTCCTCTGAATTAAAAACCTTCAGCTGTGTTTCTCCTGATGGAGCCTCCCACCTCGACTCTATGCTCACGGCTTAGTTCAAAGGAACCCTCAGATCCTTGGAACTGTCCATCGCAAATATTTAGACTGTTTTGGAATTTCAACTTCAAGGGTGCTGAAATGAAACTCGTGTCTCACCTGAAGTAACTCCCTTGACAATCAATGCCAGGAATCTTACAATGGCATCTTTAAACTGCAGCATAAGCCATTCAAGTGTTTGTTTGTTTGTTTTTAATTACTTGCAACCAAAATTCGACAAGGAGCTTCCAAATCAGGCCAAGTCATTTATTTTTTTTATTTTAACATGGACAGCTTAATACATAAAAATCACAAATCACTAACTAATCTTTTTGTTGGTAGCTCTACTTTATGGAATTGCAATCCCCTGTGTCTGGGCTGCTCTTTTCTTCCAGAAACAGGGTAGAATTGGATGGATTCTTGTTACTGGGCATCCACCTATACTGAGGGTGGTGACTTAGACTTCACTTTTGTTATCCCATTTAATTCTTCTAACAACTCATAAGATGGGCCTTGTGATTCCCATTTTTATAGATGAGGGCAACAGACACAGGGAGATGAAGTGGAGTGTTCCAAACCCTCCAGCCAGTGAGGAGGTAAACCCAAGTCTTCGAAAGCATGTTCCATGAGTGCAAACTGCTCTGCAAAGGGTCAGGTACGCAGGGTCCTGGGACGTCTGGAAACAGGATGCTTTGAGTCCCAGTCTGTGGGTTGTTCACATGACATTGCTGACACCCTGCCGTGTTTGGTTGACAAAAGCAGCACTTTCATGTGGCTCCACCTGAGCCCTGGCACCCAGTCCTTACAGGGACTCATTTCCCCAGGCAAAGCCATACTCCACTCTCCTGGATCCTGATAAGCTCATGCTCTCTTATCTTTGGCCTCTGTCTCCTCCCAGCAACTGATGGGAGAGGGAGGGGACCCTGGAATCAATTGTCTGCTTTGGTGAGAGTGCTGGTTATTTCCTGAAGTTCTCACAATGAACTCTGACTTTCATAAATATCCAGTTTATGCATGCCTTTTAAATAACTTGCCCCAGCATTGCCAACATCTTCAGTGTTCTCAGCCTTCATGAATCTACCTGTACTACCTGCCCATCTTTCCCATGACGATCTTCCTGTCAGGGATAATGGTTGCGACAAACAGCCCTTACACACCGATGGTGTGTGGTAGACAGTTGGTCTGGGTTTTGGAATCAGACGAGCGTGGCTGTGTTCATGTAAGTTCCTCTAGGAGCAGACACTGCAACAGAGATCTGAGTGGAAAGTTTAATTGTGATGTCACGCTCAGATGAGACAGGGGAGGGAAGAAAGCCAATCAAGAACATGTTACCAAACAAGTTACAACAGTGGCTAGCGCAGCTTAATACTCATTATGGCTTAGATATGGCTTAGATATAGAATGTCCCCTGGTGAAATGATTGAATAATGAAGGTTCTAATCTCATCAGTGGATAAATCTGGATTTACTGGGTGGTAAGGTAAACAGGTAGGATGTGACAGGAGGAGGTGGGTCACTGATGGTGTGGCCTTGGAGACTCTACATATATCTATGGAATTCCCCTTCTCACTCTGTCTGCATCCAACCTCCATGATGTGAGAACGGAGTGTCTCCATTTCTGTTCTCTCTGCTTCCTGCTGCCATGGACTGAGCTCCTCACACTTGACCTAACATGGACTGAAATCTTCAGAACTGTGAGCAAATAAATCTTCCTTCCTCTAAGTTGTGGTCACCAGGTATTTTGAGTCACATCAGTGAGTATGCTGCCCGAAACACTACTTCTGGGGAAATCTGAACATCAGTGAAGAGCAGGATTCTCTTCATGACCGGAGGGTCAAGGGTGCATGCACAGTTGGCCGTTCAATGGACACGAGTTCAGGAAATGTGGATCCCTTAGCAGTTCCAGCTTGCCTGTGGCAGACAGAGTAGCCTTTGGTGGAAAGAAAAGCTGGCAGACAAAAATCTGCAGGTCTTTCTTTTAGAAGTTGGCCAGCTTGTGCTGAATTATTCAGGGATTGGTGATATGGATGGGGTACCGAGACCAGCTTTGAATTCACATTGCAACTTCACATGGCCCGGGGCAAATCTTTAGCATCTCTGAGCCTCTATTTCCCAAACAAAACTGGGGAATAATGATCTATCATTATGGCAGTTAACAGGAAAGCCGTACTGTACCAATTAGAAATGCTATCTATGTGCAAATTATTTCAAAACCTATTTTACTCCCTGGAAGTCAAGTCCTTCTGCAGAATTCTATCCTTTATCTGAATTTTATTTCAGAAGTCTCTGAGTAGAAACCCTGGGGTCTACTTGGTTATCTCAAATTCGAAGTTGTCAGAAAGTACAACTTTCTGACAAAGTACAACTTTGAATCAGCAATGAAACTCTAACTTAATCTTGTTTTTCTTTTCAAACTTCCCCCTCACAACGGCTATGGCTAGCCTGTAGCACCTGGATCTTTATAAATCTCTTGCCCTTGACTCTTGTTTGTGGCTAGGATTTTTAAAGGATATTTGATGTTGTCTTAGAATGACCTGAAAAATATCCAGCAAGTCCACAAGACAGGAGCCCTTGGAAAGTTTAATTCAGGTAGAGGCTGGGTTGTAATTTTGACCACTTTGTCCAATGTTCCCATATCGGGAACTGGGAGTGATTTGGGGGCAGTAATACAGGAGAGATGACTTCAGTGCAGGTGGGGTTCAGTGGTCCTCAACTCCCCAAGCAGGTTCCAGTGGCAGAGGATCCACGGCTCCCTGCACCTCTCCCAGGGTGTCCCACACCATTGAACGCATCTCACTTGTGCATGAATTACACAGACGTGGAAGTGGCAGACCCACTCTGTAACCACCAGGACCAATAAGCTGCAGGGGAAGGGAAGTTGGACCTTGAGCTTGTTTCTTTTGAACTGGGTAGATTTTAGCCACTTGTGACTTCCAAGTAATTTGCTCTCTGAGTACAGTGCTGACATTGAAGGGGTCAGGCCTTTTTTCTCAAAATCCAGCTCTTCCTCTCACGAGTTGAATGAGATATCTTTCTGTGTCCATTTTTATGTAAAACGAGAGCAAAAACATCTACTTTCCAGGATTATTGTGAGGCATAGAAATACTCTGTAAAATTCTTGGCATGGAATCTCTGCCCAATAAATTACAGACCTGTCTCTGCCTTTTAAACATTTCTAGAGTTCCCTCATCTCTATAAACTCAACATCTCAAAAAATGAATTTATTTACTTCCTTCCAGAGCTTTCTTCTGATTTTCCTTTTCCTGTTTTTCTCCCCACGATTTTCCATTTTCCTTTCTGAGTGAATTTCCTTCTACTCCTCTTTCCTTTGGCCCTTTTCATTTAGAAAGTTCCTCAGCCACTCATGGTCAAATCTAGTTATTCCATGTTCGCCATGTCTCCCCTTAGTCCATGCTCACCCTCATGCTGTTGCTGCAGCAACCATTCTAGAGCATCACGTTCATCTCCTGTAGACTCTTTATCATCCTCAGGAGTGAGGTCAAAGGCTCCACTTGGCATTTAGTGCTGCTCTCAGGACAGATGGAACACATGTTTCCCAGCATCAAGCAGTGAGCAGGCACCTCTTCAGTAGAGTTCTAGAAGCAGGTGCCAGGGAGGAGAGGGGACTTGAGCTCATAGAGCCAGGGACAGGGTAAATACAGAGTGTCATTAGGGTAAGTGGGATCCTGGGGGTTCAGTAAGAAGACTGATGGGATGGGATTCACTTTTCTCCTACCTAGGGTTTGTATTGTTTTCTTGTCTATAGAATCCTGGATTTGCTCTGAGGAACCATCACAAGCTCGTTTGAGACAGAAGCTCAGCTGGCTTCCCAGACGGACCCAGATCTGATCCATCAGGACAGAAACTTTGTGAGCAACACTGACTCTTCAGGAATGGGTCTGTGATTCAAGAAGATTCAAACCTAATGAATTCCAAGACTGGTGTGGGAGCTACTACAAAGATGCGTTTCCTGTTTCTACTCTCTCTAAATTTCTACTCTTCCTAATAGATCATCTAGGTTTGGCATTAAAAGATGAGAGTAAAGTCAACACTGGGGAAAACAGGGCCCAAAGATATAGATTGGACTCTGATGATCCATTTTGTCTCTAGCATAGTCTGTATCTCAAGACACATCCCCCATTTTCCTAAGTGAGTTATTTGGAGTTTTGTTTCTGCAGGGGAGAGAACAGATTTTCTCTATAATCTCTGGAGGCTCAATATTTAATTTATGAAATAAACTGGCAGCAGATAGATTAACAGGAAAAAAATTTTAGTTACATGCATATGCCTGGGAGTCCCATAAAATATGATACTCAAAGGCCAGCCAATCAAAGTGTATAGGCATCTTGAGCTACAGAAAGGAATAAGGGCTTGGAGCTTTTGGGGGGAGGTGGTGACAAGTCACCGGAGGCTGAGGGAGGAATTAGCATCACTCTTGTCCTTTAAGTAATAAAAATTACCTGGGAGCAGCCCTCAGAAGAATAGATGATAGCCAGTTTCCTCTGTAGTGACATTTGGGGACTCTGTCTTCAGTTGCATAAAGGAACTTCCGAGCAAGCTCCTCCCAACATTTTGGTTCCCTAAGTCCTCTCAGTTTGAAGTAATCAGCATACCAAAGCCACAGGGCTTTAGGTACCAATTTCTGAGTTCTAACTTTTTTCCTTGTCTGAAACTTTCCAAGATGTTTCACACCCTAAAATCTGAGTCAGTAACCATGGGGGAAAAATCGGGTTAGTGTCCAAGTGGTCCAGTGAGTTCAGGTAAAGAGAATGTCTCCTTTCAGGAAATGGTGCTACACGTGGGCTACCATCAATGCTGGGACACTGTGTGGTCCAAGCAGAGAGGCATTTAGTATGAGTGCTTCTATGGAAACACAGGAAAATTAGTGTTAATAATAGTGAAGAATAGAAGCCACACTTGGGAGTCTGGAAGGTGATTGGATGAAAAGAATTCTAGAAGTGGCCTCATTACATTCTTAGACGGAGTAGGGACAGGCAGTACCAGTATGACAGATTTTCTTGGTCTGCAGTTTGAATGTAGAAAAGGTTGTCCATACATAATCCATTGTGTCATTTCTCCAAAACTTGTATCATGTCATCCAGCATCAGCTTGCAGGACTCCAGGAAAGGACAGTTTTAATTGCAGTGATCCAAGTCAGAAAGATGGGAGAAACAAATTGGAAGTATTAGAAACTTGTAGTCACATATGGGAGGAAAAAAGCACTGGGGATCCAGTTAATAGCAGATCCTTAAAAGCAAGGAGCGAGAGTCTAATGAGTGAACTACGGTTTTCTTCTGAAGCATTATTCTCTTCTATTGCCACCCCATATTTAGCAAAGACAATTACAGGAAGGTCAATGTATTAGCAAAATAGATCTATTGTCAATAAGCTTAGCTTGATTATTTACAGAGGTGCATCAAGAATAATGATTGATCATAGAGGCTTTTAAATTTGCTTTTCTGGAACCTTTCATAAGGATTCTAAGATTAGACTTTCAAAAGTTTCTCAAGGCTTGGAAGCCAAGCCAATAATTCACCCTCAAACTTCATCAGTGGTACATCCCTTTTTGTGGTTCCCCAAATATTGTGAGTTTCCTGGGTTGGCCAGGAAATGATGTTCTCTGTCACGTGTAAGGCAACCATGTGAACCATGGACTCCAAATCAATGCCAGTTTTTCCAAGGGAGATTTTTTTTTAGCTCCATAAAGTCAACCTGAGTTCCTAAATGTCGTCTGACTCTATCTTAAACAATACAACATTCTATTCAAAGCCTTGGTTATATAACCAGTATTTCCTATTTTGTACTGTTACGAGAACAGATGATTATTGAACTTATGCAAATGATTATATTGCCATAAAAAAGAAGACTTAACTTATAGTTTTCAAATTATGGAAGGATCAAGAAGGAAAAAAAAGAGTAAATGTGTCAATTATGTTTACAAAACTACACCTCACTAATCTGCTGCAGGTTAGAGATAGTTTTAAAAAGAGTTTTGTGAAGTATTGAAAACAAAGCATAAAAATAACAAGAAATATTTCAAGTAAAAAACATTGTAGGGGCTGGGGGTGTAGCTCAGGGGTAGACCACTTGCTAGCATTTGTGAAGCCCTGGGATTGTTTCTCATCATGACCCACAAAAGTCACAATAATCCTTCATCAGTTCAACCCCAGGTAGTGCATTATTATTCTGCTTGATGCTTGATGTTGGGTTCCCAATTTTATGAGTCCAGTTTCTCCATTAGAGTTCTGGAAGATGTTACCCAGTCCAATGGAACCACTTCAAAGTTATCAGAACCTTGTACCTGTCAGAGTTTTTTCCATCTTCCCATGGACCTCCGTGAAGACACAACTATTTAGGATGCTTGCAAAGAACTTTCAGAAAAAGCATCAGAATAAAGCAAATAATTATAGACAATAAGACTTAAAATGGCTGTGGCCAAAGGTCTTATGAGAGTTCATTATGCAATTAACAAAGAAATTTGGTTACTTCTGCCCCCCTCCCAACTACCACAGATTTTAATTGACAAACATACTGAAAAAAATTAGAACTCTTTTTTTTAAAAATTGAAGAGTGATTATATCTAATACTACACCTACAATGTATTAAATTTAAACTTGTACTTATTTGTGGCGACATGACCCAGGGCAGTTTGCATGCTGACTCATTTCCTATTGCGGAAATGGCATTAATCTTTGGTCAGAATGGATCACTCATTGAATCAGAAATAAACTGAATACAGCTTTAATTTTAGCCTTTGCTCATTGCTGTCTTTCCGTCTGCACTGATTCTCCATTTCTCCTACACAGTCAACTGGCCCTGTCAGGTTTAAGTTAATGGTTCCTTTTCATAAGTTTAGCCAAGAGAAATCTCTCTGGCATATTAAATACATTTTCCTTCGTTACCTCCTGGGCAGTAGCAGAACATTGCTCTTTATTCATTCATCTCTCTTCCGGACTGCATCTCTTCATGTAATTTAGGAATTTAAAAATTATTATATATTAACGATTTATAATTGTATAAATTCATGGGGCACAAAATAATGTTATGATTTATGAACACAATGTGAAATAACTAAATCAGGCTAGCTAACCTAATTATCAACTCAAATACTGATTTTTTTGGAGAGGATGAGAACATTTCACATTTATTGTCTTAGCAATTTTGAAATCCACAAGACTCGATTATTAACTATATTCTCCATGCTGAACAACAGAATGCAAATAAAAAGAAAAAATATATTCCTGCTATCTGAGAGCTTTACCCTTTGATCGTTGTCTCCCTAGTTCCCCACCCTCCAGTCTCTGTAATCACTCTTCCACTCTCTGGAAGGTGAGGTGGTTTAGAGTCTGCATGCAAGTGAGAACATGGTATATTTGCCTTTCTAGGCCTGACTTGGATCGCTGAGCATGGTTATTGAACTCTCTCTTCTGTATCTGCTCTTTTCCACTGGTCTGAAACCTCCTCCAGGAGCCAGGTGTGGTGGTGCACACCTGTTGCTATGGCTTGGATTTAGAATGTTCCCTTAGACCCGATGTAGCCAAGGCAGCCATGTTGGAGGTGGGGCTGGGTTGCGAAGGAGTTGTCCCTGGGGGTGTGGCCTTGGGATTTTATATGGCCCCTCCTCCCCTTGCTCGATCTCTCTTGCTTCTGGCCTCTGTGATGTGAGAGCAGAGCCCTTGGGCTCTCTCTCCATCTGCTCCCTGTGCCATGCCTTGAGCTCCTCATTTTTACCTGGTCTGAACCACTGAAATCTTCAGAACTGTGAGCAAATAATTCTCCTTCCTCTAAGTTGTAGTTGTCAGGTTGTTTGGGTTACCGCAGTGAGAATGCTGCCTGTAACACCTATTATCCCAGGCACCCTGGAGGCTGAGGCAGGAAGATCACAAGTTCCAGGCCTGCATGGACAATTTAGTGAGACCCTGTCTCAAAATAAACTCAAAAGGGTTAGGAATAAGCTTAGTGGTTGGGAGCTTGCCCAGTGTGCAGGAGGTCATGGGTTCAATCCTCAGTACTGCAAAACAAACAAAACGAAAAGCACCAAATAATATGAAAAAACCAACCAACAAAAATTCTTTGCAGGCACAGAGACTGCATGCTAAACTTTGGGTGAGCATGTGTGAAAACCAATCCTAGGGTAGCTGGGCAAAGAATGTTTGTTAAAAGGAATATGACCTTTTCCCATATTGAGGAATTATCCTATCACTTAGAATTATAAAAAAAAAACTACTCTCACAAGCTTTTTCTCTGTTCAGAAATGTTTCTCAAAATATTGTCTCATGGAACACTCACGTTCTGCCAGATGTATCTGGAACTTCACAGATGGTAATTCTGTTTCCCAAGTTCCCTTTCTTTATCTATCTCAACACACACACACACACACATACACACACACACACACACACGTGTGGGATGGGATCATCATTTGGAGAACTCTTTCTATAATTTAAGGTTTACTCCAATCATTTTTGTTGGCTTTTGAAGGCTTTGTTTCCCTAAGTCTAACATAAATTTTTTTTGAGGAATTTAAAAGTGTTGATTGAAACACTCAAGACTAGAAGGTGATATCTGATTTCCTTATTAGTTTGGGGTGCAAATTCTCATGACTGACCTATCATGTTGCATGTATACAATATAGTCATATTTTTATGGGAGCGTTCTTCCTACTCATGTAATAGGATTAGGTATGAATGAACACTCCATGGTATACTACAAAGAGTACTATGACTTTCAAGTGCTCTACTAACTAAGTAAGCTGGAAAGCCCTTGTTCTAGACTACATAAACTTGATATCCACAGTGGAGACTTGATGAGGTTGTAATGAGTTTATGCAATGATCCGTGGGCAACAGAATTTTATTGTGCAATGTGAATAGTTAAAAAGCAATTACTTGTGATTGTGTAACCCAAAGCCATTACAATATAGAATAATCCATTATGCAACTTCTATATTCTTAGTCCTTTTAATCTCTGAGTAAACTTTTTTTCTTGACTACAGTAATTAAAAGCCCCAAACATGATGGTTTGAGGCTGAGATTGTTAAAAACCCTCTCTAAGCCATTGTTCTAGGCAAGATGCTTCTCTCTGAGCAAACCTAGAATAAAAACATTTCCTCTGAGCATTTCCCTAAAATTTACTTGGTTTTGACAAGTATATGTGTTAGCAAACTTTCCCTTTTAAAGAATGGGGCAACATAATTTCTTTATATGTTCAGACTATGCTCCAATTTTGACGTGCAATTTCTCTCTCTCTCTCTCTCTCTCTCTCTCTCTCTCTCTGTCTCTCTCTCTCTCTGATGGCATAAAGTACATTCAGCTTGTGGACTTCAACCTGTTGCAGAGGTTGGCCTGAACTTGGCCATGTGTGAGTTGAAGTTGGGTTTGTTGCCTCTCCCTAAGGAGAGGTCAAAGTGCAAATCCTAGAGAAGCCATTGGCTCCAGGGGCCATCAAGGGGAACATCAGCCCAGTGTTCCAGACTCCAAGGCTTCATCTACTCCCTCACCTCACCGTCATCCTGCACCCCAGCATGTCTGGATGCCCAAACACACACAAACTGGAAACCCTGGATCCGTGTCTTGAGCAGACATGTTCTGCGTTTCTTAGTACAGTAGGAAAATGATGTAACCGAGAAAATGTGCAGTCCTGTTTTTCTGATACCAGTGCAAACCTCTTAAAGCAGAAGCTAATCACACCCATGAGTTTGCAAGAAATATCTCCGCTCCCCAGCAGCACTAAGAGTCATGAAGGGCAAAAGAGCCATTCTTTGTCACCATCCATTCACGTATTCATTCAACACACATTCCTTGAAAACCCATTTGGTCAACCTCAGCTCTGATTCTGAGCAGGAATCCAGAGTCAGACAAGCAAGGAACCAACTTCAGCCAGTTTAGGAATGTTTTGTCTAGTGATGCATTACGCAGATCTGCACTGTGTAAGGCACAGTAAGACAGATGTCCCCGAAGCCATGACTTCTTTTGATTATTTTAGGCAAGGGAGCCCTTGATAGTATATTAAAACGATTTTGTTCCTAATGAAACAAATGCTTTGAATACTTGTCCCAACCAAAGGTTCCCCCCTCCCTTTTTTTTTTCTTTTTAATGGTATGCTTTTGCTTTTCATTGTCTTTTAATATGCAGGAGAGCCTTTGTTTACTTGAGTGGGTGGTTTGCCCATGCACATTCCTCATCCTATGCTTAAATGAATCCCAGCAGAATGTAAGGTTTGGGCTTCTCTTTCTTTCCCCTCTTGTGGTTGATCTTTATTAGTCCCTAAGCTTGTGTCATTCATTTTAAAGTCATTAGTTAAAATAAAAACAGAAACATTTGGATTTGAAAGCACACAGAGCTATTCCATGTAAATTTCCAGCAACCCCCTTGGCTGCCTGTTGCCTCAGGCAGAACAGGCCTTGAGCCCCAACAAAACCTCTCTCCCAAGGTGACAAATATTTTAGCACCTCCTGGGCCAGATGGAAGAAAGAGCAGAGCAGAGCCTCTCCTCAGGCCACACCTGCTCCTTCCATCTACTGAGTCCTTTCATGGGGTAGCCACTTGCAGAACCCAACCACCAGGGCCTTCACAGTGCAGCCCACACGTGTTGGTGCACCAATCACTCAGTTCTTTTTTTTTTGTGGCACTGGGGGTTGAACCCAGGGGCATTCTACCTCTGAGCTACACCTCCAGCCCTATTTTATTTTTATTTGGAAACAGGGTCTCGCTAGGTTGATGAGAGTCTCACTACTTGCTGAGGCTGTCCTCGAACCTGCGATCCTCCTGTCTCAGACTCCCAAGTCTTGGGATTACAAGTGTGTGCCACCACTCCCGGATTCTGATCACTCAGTTCTCATCATTTTGGTACCTGTTGTCTATTTGACAGCCCCCCCCCGCAACTAAAAAATAACAGTAGTAACAATAATGCCTATATTGTTACTCAATGTCCCTCTCTTATGAGGAAATTGATCTAAAGAGAAAACAGAGCTGTTGTGTCCATGGGGACAATGTCAGCCAGGGACAGAGCAGGACTCAAAACCACACCTTTCTGCTCCGAAGCCAGAACCAGGGCTGCGTTCACTGTCTTTACAGTGCCTTCGATGGCCTCAGAGTGGGAAAGGAAGGGGTCAGGATGTTCTGAAACAACCCACCTTCAGCCCACAGTCGTGGCGAGGCAAGAGTGCTGGTCTGGGTGCTCCTCTTCCTTGGCACCCTGGCAGGGCTCAGGGCTGCGCAGAACTTTCCTTCCTGAGCTACCCTTGCACTGGCAGGCAGCGGCTTCAGTGAGCTGTGCTTTGTCCAAAACTTCCCATTCTGTTCTGACCAACGCCGCCTCCTTATCTTTATGAAGTTCCCCTTGCCTCTGTCTCTAGCAAAGCTTCCCTCTCTCTGTAGGGCCACTTGTAGCCCCATCTGGGTCAGGATTATTCCAGCAAAACTTCTTGGCTACTCAGGCCTGTACTTCATTTTCAGTGTATAAAACTTACAATGTAGCTGGGCGTGGTAGCACACGCTTGCAATCCCAGTACTTGGGAGACTGAGACCTGACGATCCGGGTTTGCAGCCAGCCTCAGCTCTCTCGTTCTCTCTCCCTGTCTCTCTCTCTCTCTCTCCTTGTCTCTCTCTCTCTCTCTCTCTCTCTCTCTACTAGTGAGGCCCTCCGCAACTTCGTGAGACCCGGTTTCAAAAAATAAAGTATAAAAAAAATAGGGCCGGGGTGTAGAGCGGAGGTAGAATGCCTCTGCGTTCAATCCCCGGTACTGCAAAAAAAAAAAAAAAAAAGCAGATTGTGAAAAAATCCTTCAAAGACTGCCCTAGTGCGAGCTCCCGCCACAGTTGCTCACCTCCCCCCACTGCACTAGGAGCCCACGTCATCCCCAACACCCTGCATTGGAGCCCCACACCAGCCAAGATCTCGGCGCCCCCCCACGCGCTCCACCTATACCTGCCATGCCATCCCGCGGGACAAGGGTGGCCCCTGCACTCCACCTAGACCAGCTGCGCTGCCCCGTGGGACAAGGGCAGTCCCCTGCGCTCCACCTAGGCCAGCCACGGTGTCCTGCGCAACAAGGGAAGCCCCTGTGCTCCACCTAGACCAGTCGCGCTGTCCCACGGTTCAAGGGCGGCCCCCCTGCGCTCCATCTAGGCCAGCCACGGTGTCCCACATGACAAGGGCGCCCCTCTGCACTCCTCCTAGACCAGGCATGCTGTCCCGCGTGACAAAGGCAGCCCCCTGTGCTCCACCTAGATCAGCTGTGCTGTCCCGCGCGACAAGGGTGGCCCCCTGTGCTCCACCTAGATCAGCTGTGCTGTCCCGCGCGACAAGGGTGGCCCCATGCACTACACCTGGACCAGCCACGTCGACCTGTGCGACAAGGGCAACCCCTGCGCTCCACCTAGGCCAGCCGGGGAGTCCCACCCAATCTGGGTGGCCCCCTGCGCTCCACCAAGGCCAGCTGTGCCATCCCGCATGACCTGGGTGGTCCCCTGCACTCCACCTAGTCCAGCTGCACTGTTCTGCACAAAAAGGGCGGTCCCCTGTGCTCCGCCATCCCGCGGGACAAGGGCGGCCCCTGCGCTCCACCTATACCAGCCATGCTGTCCCGCAGGACAAGGTCGGTCCCCTGTGCTCCACTTAGGCCAGCCGGGGTGTTCCACACAACAAGGGTGGCCCCCTGCGCTCCTCCTAGACCAGCCCCGCCCACCCACGTGACAATGGTGGCCCCCTGCTCTCCATCTAGACCAGCCCGCGCCATCCCACGCGACAAGGGCGGCCCCTTGCGCTCCACCTAGGCCAGCCACGCTGTCCCGCACTACAAGGGCAGTCCCCCTGCATCTCGCTGTCCCCTGAGACAAGGGCGGCCCCCTGCACTCCACCTAGACCAGCCACGCTGTCTCACGTGACAAGGGCGGTCCCCTGCACTCCACCTAGGCCAGCTGCACCTTCCAGTGCGACAAGGACGGCCCCCTGTGCTCCACCTAGACCAGCTGCATCGTCCGCGTGATCCACGCAGCCAGCCTTGCAATTCCACACGAACTGGGCAGCCCCCGAGCTCTGACTGGAACTCCAAAGGTGCCACCCGAGATCCAGGTGGCCCTCCAAGGCCTGACTCAGACCTCCACACCCGCTGGTGCTGCTACTGGAGACCCAGAACCTGAACTTCTCTCACCTGCTGGGAGCCTCTGTGCCGCGCTTCAGAGCCTGGCTACACTCTGGTGCCACCACCCGAGACCTGCGCAACCCTCCATGCTGCCTCAGAGACAGGGCAGGCTCTGGAGCTGCCACCTGAGGCCCAGGAGCCTGTGTACCTCACTAGGGCCCGCATGCGATCCTCTGCGCCACGCATCAGTGCCCGTGCACCCTCAGGCACCTGATACCCAGAGTCTGCACCACCCTCCGCCCCGTGTGATATATGCAGCATATACATGAGAGCTTGGGCAACCTCCGGCGATGCCTACCGAGACCCAGAGCATGTGTGTACCCCGTGGGGCCTGGGCAACCCTCAGCACCCACATCTCAAAGACCAGGCATTTTCCAGCACCGTCACCCGTGCCTCGGAGCCCACATCCAACACCGTGCCTTGAAGTGCAACTCACGTGCCAACACCAGAGCACCGGAACCTGTGTGTCCCCCACCACACACACACCACGACGTGGTCAACCAGACAGGAGGGAACCACAGCCTACAGTGCACTGACCCAATTGGGTCTACAGGGACAATCAAGAGGTCTTACACATAGAAAGGAAGATGATGCGGAGGCAACAGAAACACGAAATTGAAAACACAGAAAATACAAGAATGAGGAACAGTGAAGAAACAATGTATCAAGTGAGATTACAGATACTGACCTACAGGAAATGCAAGATGGAGAATTCAGAATTATAATCTTCAGAACGATGAAATGCCTCAAAGAAAGCATAGAGGAAATGAAGGAGGAAGTTGAGGCTCTAAGAAAGAATCAGAAAAAACACTGAACGTAATGAAGGAGTCAATAAACAAATTAAAGACTGAAATAGAAACCAACTCTAGTAGGCTCGACCACATGGAAAACAGGTTATCACTCCTGGAAGACAGTTCATTCAAAACTGAAAACACAGTCAATGATATACAGAAGATATTACAACAACACACCCTGGCCATCCAAGAAATACAGAACAATACAAGACGTCCTAATCTAAGGATAAAAGGCATCGAAGAAGGATTAGAAGCACAGACCAAGGGTATAAGAAACCTCTTAAAAGAAATTATTTCAGAGAAATATTTCATAGAAAAGAATTTGGACATTCACATACAGGAGACATATAGAACACCATTAAGATAGGACCAAAGAAGGACCTTCCCATGCCACGTAATAATTAAAATGTTTAATGTAGAGGCCAAAGAAAGAATCCTAAAAGCAGCAAGAGCAAAAGAACAGGTGACATACAGGAACAAAACAATAAAAATCACCCCAGACTTCTCAACCCAAGTCAGGAATGCCAGGAGGGATTGGTATGAAGTACTCCAGACCCTGGAAGAAAACAACTTCCAACCAAGACTGATATATCCAGCAAAGCTATCATTTAAAATTGATGGAGAAATAAAAATGTTCCATGATAAACAAATACTTAAAGAATTCATGAGGACCAAGCCAACACTGGAGAAAATCCTAAAAGAGATAAATCACAAAGAAGGAAAAACAATCAATTTTCAGAACCACAGGAGAAGTGAACTCCACCAGGTAGGCAACTAAACAAGGAGATTTGTCACCACAGCAAAAACAGAAAATAGAACTCAAAATGACAGGAAACAAAAATCATATCTCAATAATAACATTGAATGTCTTAGGACTCAACTCCCAAATTAAAAGGCATAGACTGGCAATGTGGATTAAAAACAATAACCCAACTATATGCTGCTTACAAGAAACTCAAGTTCTAGCCAAAGATACTCATATGCTAAAGGTAAAAGGATGGAAAAAGATATACCATGCAAACGAAGATCGAAAACAAGCTGGGGTAGCAACGCTTATATCTGACTAAACAGACTCTAAGCTAAAACACATCAGAAGAGACAAAGTGGGTCACTTCTTACTAATAAAGAGAACACTCCAACAAGAAGATATAATAATAGTAAACATTTATGCCCCAAATGTGGGCGCACCCACATTCATAAAACAAAGTCTTCGGGACATCAGGTCCCAAATAGACCCAAACACAATAATATTGGGAGACTTCAACACACCACTCACGCCACTAGATTGATCCTTCAGACAAAAGATGAATAAAGATTGTTCAGACCTAAAGAAAACCATAGACCAATGCATCTAATAGACACATACAGATTATTTCAGCCAGCAGCACCTGAATACACATTTTTCTCAGCTGCTCATGGAACATTCTCCAAAATAGACCACATATTGTGTCACAGAGCAAGTACCAGCAAGTTCAAAAGATGTGATATAGTTCCCTGCATCTTCTCAGATCATAACAGAATGAAACTGGAAATTAACAACAGGAAGACTAAAAGTAATCACATTAGTACATGGAGACTGAATGATACACTTCTGAACGAGGAATGGATCAGATAAGAAATAATGGGAGAAATAAAAAAATCCTGGAATTAAACGAAAACAGAGACATGACATACCAAAATCTATGGGACTCTTTAAAAGCAGTGTTAAGAGGAAAATTTATAGTACTGAGTGCCCACATAAGAAAAACAGAAGACATCCAAATAAATAACCTAATGACATACCTCAGGGATCTTGAACAACAGGAACAGTTGAATCCCAAAGCCAGTAGGAGGCAAGAGATAACTAAAATCAGAGCAGAAATTAATGAAATAGAGAATAAAAAGCAATAAAAAGAATCAACAAAACAAGAAGCTGGTTCTTTGAGAAGATTAACAAGATTGACAAACCACTAGCTAACCTAACCAAAAGAAGGAGAGAATCAACCCAAATTACCAAAATCAGAAATGAAAAAGGGGACACCAACAAAGATAGTGGAGAAATCCAGAAGATCATAAGAAACTACTTTGAAAACTTATATTCCAATAAAATGGAAAACGGAAGAAATCAAAAGATTTCTAGACACATACAACCTACCTAAATTGAACCAAGAGGATATAGAATTCCTGCATCAACCAATAGCAAGCACAGAGATAGAAATAGGAATAAAAAGTCTGTCATCAAAGAAAAGCCCAGGTCCAGATGGTTTTCCAGCCGAATTCTACAAAACCTTTACAGAAGAACTAAAACCAATACTTCGCAAACTATTCTGTGAAATTGAAAGAGATGGAATTATTCCAAATTCCTTTTATGAGGCCAACATCACATTAATACCAAAGCCAAATAAAGATACCTCAAGAAAAGAGAATTACAGACCAATATCATAAATGAACATAGACACAAAAATTCTAAGTAAAATACTAGCCATCCGCATTTAAACCCATATTGACAAAATCTTCTTATTTTATCCCCCTTCTCCACAGATGAGCAGGATACCCAATTAACAGCCCTCGGTTTTCAAATATAATTTTTTCCTTAATATCTCCTTAAATATGCAAAAACTGTGGTAGATAAAGTGATATATAGGATGAATAATAAATATAGCTACAATATCATAGAATGTTGGAAGGATAGTACTGTGTCTTAGACTAGTGTTTCTATGTGGTATTTTTTTTTTAGCAGCAAAATTATTTTTTCCTCCACAAGAAACTACAGGGAGCCTTTCCATATGCAATTGCTGAGAGCTGCTTCTTTTGAAGGAGACCTTGTTCAGAGACCCCAGCCTCAGCTCTACTGGCCTCTTAGAGGAACCCTGCAGATCCATGGAACCCTGTTTGAAAAACCCATTTGCATGAGACATGAGACAACCTCCCCCCCCCCTTTTTTTTTTGGTACTGCGGATTGAACCCAGGGATGTTCTACCTCTGAGTTACACCAGAGGCCTATTTTTTTTTTTTAATTTTGAAACAGGGTTTTGCTAACTTGCTAAGTTACCCTGCACTGGCCTGGAAACTTCTTTCCTCCTGTTTCAGCCTCCCAAGCACTGGGGTTACAGGCGTGTGCACTGCGCCCAGCTCAACCTCCACATTTTATGTTGGGGGAAACTAAGGTTCACACAGGTTGAGTGCCTAATCCAAGGTTACATAACTAGCTGGTGGCTGAATAAACTCCACGCTGCTTGAACTCCCAGTCAGACCCCAGGTGCACCAAGATGAACTCCCATGTGTCCCTGTATTATCAATGGTCTTAGAAACGTGTTCCTGTCTCACTACTTCCCTTGCAAACTGGCCACAGTATGGGTGACTCCAGAAAGGAAAACCGTGCCCCAATCTACTGAGATAGCTCTTGGTCCTCCCTGGGTCTTCCTGCCCCAGCCTAGCACGGTTTGTCTTCCGCCAGTGTGTTCCCGGGTCCTCCCAGATGTTGGGATGCTCTTTCTGGAAACTTCTGGGTGGTCTTCAGGAAAAGCTCCAAGTGGAGCTCTCTGCTCTGGCCCAGCCAGTCTGAGAGTTCCGCACAGAGAGGAGAGAGGCCCCTGGCCCAGCCGGTGCCACCTGAGGTCCCAGATGCTGCGGCTCCTCCTGCTTCTAGTCCAGGGCTTGTTTGATGACGTCTGCATTTGTTTCCTTCCCCAGACCATCTCCCAGATTGTCACCACTGGCGTTCTCTTTACTCCGCGGGCACTGCCTGTGTGTGTCTGTGGGCACTTGGGACCCTGTTCCTGCGTCAGCGTCCAGCCTGCAAAGCTGTTTCCGATTGCAAGTTCCTGGAGGGTTGAACTCCGGGTCCCACTGGCTGTGCGACTGTGCGGAGCGTCCGGGGCAGGGTATGTGGGGGTGTGTGCTGTGGTAATGCTTTATGGGGACCATGATGACTGCCACCTGGCATGAGGGATGCAAAGCTTGCTTTTGCCCGTCCACAGCCCACATTCGTTCAGCACCAGGAAGGGCAGAGGGCCTCACTAAGTAGCCGAGGCCAGCCGTGAACCTGGATCCATCGGGGTCTCAGCCTCCCAAGCACTGGGATTACAAGCGTGTATCAACACGCCCGATGGCTGTGTTTTCTTTAAGAGATCCGGCATCCTACTCCTTTTCTTGAAGCCTCCTTTCCCCCTTTGCACCCACTCTGGTGACCCGGTTTCAGACCCTGAACTGGCCCTTCTAGCTGGTTCTTCAGAATGGTCTCCCACCCAGTCTCCACTCTGCTATGCAGAAGAGCTTCGTTGCCAAGAAACTACAGTCATTTTTGGTTCAGAAGTTTGTCAGTGGCTCCCCAGATCAAAGTTCAGGGTTGCTGTGCTGTTGCCTGCCCTGCAGAAGCTCCCTCCGCCCTGAGCCCTGTGGCTACACGTGGTGTCCCCCGCACAACATGCTCTCTTCTGCCCATGCTGGGACTTCTCTCTGGAGCACCCGCTGCTCTCTGAAACCCAGAAACGTTAAGTGTTCAAAGCCACATGACCAGCTGGTGACAGGCGCCCACTGAGCTCCCAGTGGGAGCCTCTCCTTGCCACTGGCTGTGACCCAGCACTCCCAGGACAAGCTCTCAACAACACCTAAAACATGCACCTTTTCTTGCTTCTTCCATTGCAAAATGGTCATGGTACGAGAGATTCTAGAAATGAAAAGCCCTGCCTGACATCTAATAGACATCTAATAAAATTAGCCAGAGGCCCCCACTTGGCTCCTCATATCTTATCTGTTTGTCTGCTGCTTCTGAGGAAACCTGCCTCCTCTGCCAGGAAGCCTCCCCTGATTCCTGGAGGGACTTTGTCGTCACACACCTGCCTCCCACAGCACTGGAGAAATCACCGTTCTGCTTGCCAGCTCTTCTCTTCCTGTTCCTGTTCAACCACAAATGCAGATACAGCCTTAGCCCTCTTCCAATGACCGCAGAACCAGGACAGCTGAAATGGACTGTTGAAAAATGTTGCTTTGAATTTAGAAATAACAAGATATATCTTCATAGGCTATTGTAGTTGTGTCAGTGAGCCACCAGTCTTACAAACTCTTTTGCCATTCCTACTTCCTGTAGATTTTAACTCTTAAAATGCACTGAGAACGGAATGAATTTTCTAGCTGGCAAAATGCCCCCAATAATAATCAATTTCCTGGGGAGGCACAGAGCTGCTATGACTAGCTTCCCCATAGTCACCTCTGGTCGCTCTGGAACTGCTTGTCAGAGGGCACAGGCACACCTGCAGGTGACAAAACCAAATGAGGGAGAGTTCTCACTCTGGGAGGAGAACTCAGCCACCTCCCTGCCCTTCAAACACTGCCTTCACCTCCCCACCTTCATGATTTTCTGTGAATATTGAAAATGGAGGCCAGCTGGAATCTCCCTCCCTCCTTCCCTCCCTCCCTCCCTCCCTCCCTCCCTCCCTCCCTCCCTTCCTTCCTTCTTTCCTTCCTTCCTGGTACTAGGGACTGAAACTGGGAGAACTCCACTACTGAGCTATACCTCTAGCCCTTTTTATTTTGTTTTGAGAAAGGGTCTTGCTAAATTGCCCAGGCCAACTTCAAACCTATGACCCCCCTGCCTTACCCTCCCAAGTCCCTGGGATTACAAGTGAGCACCACCATTCTACGCTGGACTTACAGTTCTGAGGAGCAAAAACAATATCAAGGACATCCTGGCACGGTATCTAGTATAGAATCATTAGCAATAAAAGCGAGTTTGAACTTGCATGCTGTATTTGCCCCCTCTGTCTCTCTGCGTGTTTTATTATAATGTATTGTGTATATTTAATACCCTTCATCCTTACCCCCACCACTTTGTAAATACTTCTAGGGTTAATCTGGTTGGAGTCATGCCAGAGTATAGCGGAGGCTAAGGACATCTGTTGACTTGAATTAGTTAACCATTGCTTTCAAGGTCTGAAGCCGAAAGAATGAGTGATTCTTGGAAGTTTGGCTCTGGGAGAAGGTTATTAGGGGAGACAGGAGAGATCTTTGAATAGGAGAACCAATTTTCAGTGGTCTTCAACTTGAGCCATTAAGAAGCTGCTTGCCTCTACTACTGAAACCTGATAGTCAGCCAAGGGCTCTAACTGATGACAATTTTCTTCCTGAAAATTGGGGACCCATCCACATCTAATTTCTGCCCCAGTGCTCACTGTCCACCTCTTCAACTTGACTGTGGTTAGAACATGTCTACAGAGAACGGAGGGAAGTAATGAATTTGCACCCATCTGGAAGCCTCATTGCTTCAGTTTCCACCGGACTCCTGCTGGGGGATCTTTTGCCACGGGAGAAAACTTGATGGTAATGTTCATCAAGAAGTGATTTCTTGAACAGGAATGTAACGATTGCTTCCTTTCGGAAGTAGATCCCTCAACATCACGCCCCAAACAGCTTCTGGCTAGCCTTCAAATTTGAGTGTGGAAAGGGTGTCATGTGCAGAAAAGCAGAGGAAAGCCCCAGGCTCCCAGCGCCCACTTTCTCAGCAAGCTCTCCACCACCCTCATTATGCAGTTGGTGTTTTCTGGAACTGAATCCCCCCTTTTTTTCTGATTCTCTTTGTGAGTCAAACATAAAATCCCTATGTGCATCCTCAGAGCACTGGGGTTGTTGTCCCAGAGCCTGGCCCCGCCTTTGTGGTTGAGGGAGCAAAGCCGTTCAGCTGACAGGAGGCGGCCAGATGGCGGTGGGCTGCAAGAGACGTTGGTGAGCACAGTCAATGAAGTTGGCTAAATATTGGAACTTCGCATGGAACCATCCTTTCGCCAAGCTCTCGGTCTCCTGTCATTTTGGGCTGTGGATCTGTTTGATCTCCACGGTGGGTGAATCTGGATTGATCGCTGGTGATTCATGACTCAGCCTCCAGTAGCAGCATTCAAAGCATTTCCACAGGCATTTATAATGCCATGAGCCCTAGAATTGTGTTTTGGGGGAGGGGGAGAAGTTTGTTCCTTCATGTGTTCAGTTTGGAGCTGTTTTCAACTTCGGAAGTAGGTGAAGTGGATTCATAGTTATGACCCAGGTGCTAACTGCAAGAGTACAGAGAAGCACGGGACGCTACACCTGAACAGGTGAGCTGCACCTATTCTCTTGGTGTCTCCAGGCTTCCTTGGGAAGGCAGTAGAGGAGAAAGCACACTGGCTGGTTGGTGATGAACAGGCAACTCTCCAGACCTTTCCCCAGAGGAGGAATAAGAAAGCCAGGCAGAGGATTGTGGTCTGAAGTCTGCTCTAGAAAGGAGAGGTCGGCTGTGTCTGTTTTCTTCCCCACTGAGCCTCCAGCATCTACTGTCTGCATCCATTAGCCTCATTATTAGTAGGGCTTTGATATTCCTGCAATAGAATTACGTTTGTAGATTCAATGGGGGTCATGGAACCCCAACATCAACCACCACCACACATGGCCTGCTAATGTCACACAGGGATCCCACAGGATCAGCACCAGGAGCTGCCAGTGTCCAGCTCAGGCCTGTGGCTTTGACCTGGACAAGAGGCCCCCAAACCTTTTCATCTCAGACTCCATTATAATCTCAAACATTATTGAGGACCCCAAGAATGTTAGTTTATATTGGTTATATCTACTGAAATTTACCCTACTAGAAATTAAAAACTAGAAATGTTTAAAATATAAGAATACGCAAGCACGCCCACAATTCATCCTCAGAGCAATGATGTCATCAGCTAGCTGTCAAGTGCATTCTGGGAAATGCCAGGTTCATTAGAGAATGAGATTAAGGGAGGCAAATAACATAGTTGTTTTATTACAAGAATAGTTTTTGTTTGTTTTGTTTTTCCTCCTGGGTCAGTTAAAAATGTCTTGGAGAATGTCAAGGGCTCCTGGGCTACACTTTTAGAACCAATGGTGTAGTGAGACTCACTCTCTACCCTGGGGCAAACCCACAGGATGTGGACTGCAGTCTAACAGGCTGGCTGTTTTCAAGGTAGGCTCTTGTCACGGGCCTTTCTGTCCTCTTTCTACCTTGGCTGTTCAGCTTCCTCCCGTCTTAGTATATCCAGCTCATCGCTCTTCAGGTTCATTTGTCATTCTTGACTCTAGACTTATGCATGATTAAGGTTTGGTTTCTCCATTGTTGATCCTCAGTCTCATAGATGAATTTTTATTAATGATTTTTCGAGATACAATTTATAAGCCATAAAAAGTTTAGTCTGTGTTTTTCATATAGTCATGGAGTTGTGTAACCATCATTATCTATTTTAAAAATCTCGTCATTGCTTTCTAAAATACCCTGTGCCCATTAGCAGTCATTTCCCTCTTCCCCCCCCCCCACACTCCATGGCCTTCACTCATCCACTTTCCATGTCAATGGACTTGCTGTTCTGAACTTTTCATACAAATGGAATCATACGATATGTGGTCTTTTGTGCCTGGCTTCTTTCACTTAGCCTAATGCTTTCAAGGTTCCCCTATGGGGCAGCACTCCATTGCTTTTTATGAATGAATAATATACACAATATGATGTGCCACATGCTTGTCCATTCACCAGTTGATAGACAAACATGGGGTGTTGACACTTTGGGGCACTGCTAACATCTTTGCCATGGCTAGGATTTTCAAAACAGTCACCTTATGAAGACCCTAGTTCATGAAACTAAACTACACAGAGCACTGTTCTCTACCACTAAGGCTGCTGACCCTTACACTGACCCCAGGAACCAATCATTGATCCTGGGGTCAATCATTGATGATGAATAATGGTGCTGTGAACATCTATGTATAAGTTAGTATGTGGACATGTATTTCCATAGCTCTTGACTATATGTCTAGAGGTGGAATTGCTGGCTATGGTAACTCTACGTTTAGTATTTGAAGAGCTGAAAAAATGTATTTTGAAATGGTTGCACCATTTGACATTCCCACAATTCACCAGTGAATTGAGAGTGCCATATTTTCCTAATCGCATCATAGCCTGTGTGATTGTAGGCATCCTAATGGATGTGGAGCAATAGCGCATTGTGATTTTGGTTTGCATTTGCCTAATGATAAATGACATTATGATTTCATGTCCCTATTGGCCACTTGTGTATCTTCCATGGAAAAATATCTACTCAGATCCTTTGCCTTTAAAGAAGATATATATTCAGATATATACATATATATGATTCAGATATATACATATATATATGTATTCAGGTATATACATATATATGTATTCAGATATATACATATATATGTATTCAGATATATACATGTATACGTATTTATTCAGATATATACTTTGAAAATGTTTTCTCTCTTTCAGCGAACTGTCTTTTCATCTCCTTGATGCCGTCCTTTGAGACATACTGTTTTATATATGTTTATATAAAGAGAAAAGGTTTATTTTGGCTTACAGGGTTGAAGGTTCCAGCTCATGATTAGTTGGCCCCATTGCTTTGGGGCCTGGGGTGATGTAGCACATCAGGATGGTGGTGCATGGTGGAGAAAAACTACTGACCTCATGGCTGGGAAGAAAAAAGGAAGAGGAAGGGACCAGGGTCCCACAGCCTCCTTCAGGGGCATGCTCCAAATGACCTAAAGGCCTCCCAACAGGCCCTGCCTTTTAAAGCTTCCACAACATCCCAACAGTGCCACATGTTGGGAACCAAGCTGTCAACACATAGACCTTGGGGACACTTATGATCCAGCCTCAGGGACCTCCACAGCTCTGACTCCTGGGAGGATCAGTGATTGGTTCCTGGGGTCAGTGTAAGGGTCAGCAGCCTTAGCAGTAGAGAACAGTGCTCTGTGTAGTTTAGTTTCATGAACTAGGGTCTTCATAAGGCGACTGTTTTGAAAATCCTAGCCATGGCAAAGATGTTAGCAATGCCAACTTTTAGGAGAAGGCTTTTCCATGACCCTGTGAAGGAGGAATATCCAGGATGGAAGGTCTCCTAGATGTCCAGAGTTGGGGGCCAGTGCAGCAGGAGAGCACCCTTCCCCTCCAGGAAAGAGGTTGACTATAGACCACCATGGCATGTTAAGCTGTTTGGGTTCAGAAAGAAGAGCTTCTGAGCAGTCCTCAGTGAGACCTGAAAGGTAAACAGAGCTCTTCACGAAGGTATCCATTTCAGCATTATTTATCATGCTGAAAAAGTGGAAATTGCCCCAATGTCATCGTAATAGAATATTTGAATAAATTATGATTTCATCATATGACGGATATTATGCAATCATTAGAGTGAAAGTTATAAAGAATTCATTGGTACTTTTCTGATGGGATGTTGAATAATAAAGGTTTGATGCAAAGTTATAGGATAATATGATTAAAACTATACAATTATACATGTACATCTTAAAAAAATGAAGCAGCTCTAGTTATGGGCATGAGATTTGAATGAAGAAATCAGTAAATGGGTGGAGAAAATAATCAAGATTTGAATATGTACATAGGATAGGACATTATTTGAGAAGAAAAAAGAGTCACAGAGTAGCAAAATGTTAAGAGTAGATGAAATCTTATTAAAGGCGATCCACTGATTTGGATGCAGGAACTGAAGGCCAAACTAGAGAAAGGACTTCTCACTAAGTGGATGCTGGGCTGCTCTCTTGCATCTTTTCTCTCCTGATTTTCCTGAGGGCTTTTCCACATTCGCCGATGTGACTGTCTCTCCACTTCTGTTCTTCTCAACCATCGTGGGCCCATGAAGAGCTTTGGCAAAGTGGAGATAAGCCCAAGACACATGTGCTATGTCTAGCAGTCTCACTAATGCGCTGTCATTCATGGCAATGAAGACCGCACATTAGAGAGGACTGGAGATGATGTTTTCAGATGGACATTCCATTGTGCTGTAATTATTTTATAAATCATTTGAGGTGTGAATAATTTGCTATCAGTAACAAATTATTTTATATATACCTTATGACTCACTATAACACAGAATTTGCCGGTGAAAGCTATGCCTTAGGTTCCAGGTCCCTTTCCCCAGAGGTCTGTCCCTTCTTCGAACAGGAGAAAGAAACTTAAGTGACCTGTCATTAAGAGGAAAGCACCTGAGAATGTGGTAGTCCAGTCCTGACTTGCTCAGATGGGAAGGAGGGACCCCACTGTAAAGCAGTGGCCACCATTCTTTCTACCTTGTCCAAGTGGCATGGCAGAGGAAATGAGTATTCCTCAGCTATCCAAGGTACCAATGTTCACAGCCTGCCATGGGAATGAGGGACCTTCAGTAATAGGATCTTCACATCCTCTCATGCTCCAAGCTAAAAGTCATTTGTCATATCAATAAAACGATCAGAAAGGCATCACAATCCAAATAGTTAAGAGAGCTTCAAAACCCATGAGAGAAAAAAAAAAAAACAGACAGAAGTGAAAGGAGAAGTATAAAATCCACAACTCCAGGGAGAGGTTTTAAAATACTTTTCTCAGTGTCAAATACAAGTAGACCAGATATTCATAGGAAAATAGATTTGAATGGCATTATTAACCAAATTAATCTAATAGACATTGTAGAGCACATCTAGAAATATCAGAATACATTATTTTTAAGGGCACATTAGACATTCACCAAGAGAGATGATATATTGTGTCAGTGTTAATAAATATGGGAAGTCTGAAATCTTACAAAGTATATTCTCTTATTGTAGTATTTGAACTAGAAATAAAAAATAATTTTGTATGTAGAATAAACTCAACTATTTAGACATTAAATAACACACTTCAATATAACCTCCTAGATTAAATAATAGAAATCACAAGGGAAATTAGAAGATATTTCAAACTATTTTAAGTGAACTAAACATAAAACAAAACACATAAAGTGTGAGGGAGTCCCCTAAAGCAGACTTTAAAGGAAAATTTGTACTATAAATGTTTGTAGTGAAATTAAGGAAGCTTAAAATCAGTGATCTAAGAGTCTACAAAAATAAACTAGAAAAAGAAGCAAAATCAAAACAAATAAATAGATGGAAATATTAAAGAAAAAGCAAAAATCACTGAGATAGGAAACAAATAATATAGAAAATTATCAAAGCCAAAATTTGGTTCTTTGAAAAGATTAATAAATTGAATATAACTAGGAAATTGAATATAACTAGGAAAAGATTAATAAATTGAATATAACTAGGAAAATCATTTTTACTGATGAAGAGTAAAAAATAAAATACAAATGCCAATACCAAATAAAAATGCCAATATAAAATTAATTAAAAAATCATGAGCAACTTTGTAGTTATAAATTTACAATGAATATATTCCCAGAAAACATGTTTTACTAAAACTGACACAAGAAGAAATAGAAAGTTGAATCATTTATGTGCATGGAAGAAGTTGAATTTATAACCATATACCTTCCCATAAAGAATACACCAGACCCTAATATCTTTACCAATAAATTTTATCAAACAAACAGAGAATAAATAGTATAAATCATATAAAAGCTATGCCTAATAATAGATATCTTGTCATCAATCATATCATTTTATGAGGGCATTACAATCCTAATATGAAAATATGACAAGACACGATGAGAAAACATCACATTATTAATATAGATGCAAAATCCTAAGGATTAAAATAAATGCCTAAATGCCACATTATTATCACATGGTGTTTTCCCAAGAATGCAGATTAGCTTTTTTATGCGCTACTGGGGATTGAACTCAGGGGCATTCCACCTCCAAGCTACACCCCCAGCCCTATTTTTATTCTTTATTTTGAAACAGGGTCTCACTAAGTTGCGGAGGGCCTCACTAAGTAGCAGAGGCTAGCCATGAACCCACGATCCTCCTGTCTCAGCCTCCCAAGTACTGGGATTACAGGTGTGTGCCACCACGCCTGGCCAGATTAACACTTGAAAATCAATCTATGTGATTTAACACATTAATAGAATGAAGGTGAAAATACATAATTATTTCCAACATATGCAGAACTAGTTCAACCTTTAATCATGATAAAAATCAGTGAGGAAGCTATAAAATAAGGAGAATTTCTATAAAAAATCGAATGTGTTTATTGCACTTAATGGTAGATAATGACTATTTTCCCTCAAATAAGGAACAACACAAAGATATCACCCTTAACTATTTCCATTTAACAGTGCACTGTGGATCCCATTTAAGGCAATGAGAGCATAGCCTGGTCCCCACACAGACACCTGCTCATTTTCTTCCTCTCGATTCTCTAACCAAGCAAGGAGGAAACAGAAAAACATGGACGGTTACTTGATAAAGTAGGAAAGATCAAACTTACATGTCGGGGCCCAAAGCTAATCTTCCCTTCAACTGTAAATATTCCTAATTTGGAAACATCTGAAAATGATTTACTCGTGAGATGTTCAAGTTCAGGAGTGGGACACGGGCCTTTTCGAAAAGCACTTTATCTGCGTCGTGGTTTGCGATGCGGTCCTGTCAGAAGTGCTTTTGTAAGATGTCCCAGGCAGAGCAAAGGGCCATCGGGCTGGTCCTTCTCCACTCTCTGTTTCAGTTTAATCCTGCCCGCCTGCGTTTTCACTCTGCCCTTTAATCCCTTCCTCTTCCCGAGAAAGGCCTGGGGGGTTATTGAGCTCCTTTATACCCCTGCCTTAACAGCCTGGTCCTTAACTTTTCTCATGCGTTCTTCCGCCTCACATTAAGATACAAGAGAAGCTGCCCATCTTCCTGCAGCATTTCTATAGTTCCAGCATGCCCCCGTTACCCTTCCATCTTCTAACTGCCTCCCAACAAGAAATACTGCAATACTGCCTTTCTGTTTGGTTTCATTTCTACATGGTACCTATTTTCTTTTTGCTTCAATTGCTGTGTGACACATTGCCAAGTCTTTCAACATATTCTTAGGGTTTTGATAAATTCATCCTGCATGCAATTTTCCTGGATTGGAAAATTTTGCCATGGAATACATAGGTGAAGAGGAAAAAAATAAATGGTCATGTGTATCAGTTAGGACAAAGTAGGTTATGCTGCAGTAACAATATGAAATGTTTCATTTCTTAATGCACAGAATATTTTCTCGTTCACATGACAAGTCCAAGGTGGGTTGGCAGCTAGGCTGGGCTCCTGATAGTCATTCAGGGTCCCAGGCAGATGGAGGCTTCAACTCTACATACACTTCTCTGATCGCTCCATAAGTAGAGTGTAAATATGATAAATATATCATCTTAGCTCCTAATTGTTTTCCTTGGATGTGACACATTTCACCTTTGTGCATATTTTATTGGCCAAAGCAGGCCATATTGCCATCTAATGTTAAAAAGGTAGAGAAATGCATTATTTTATTCCAGGAAGGAGGGCTTCTGAGACTGTTTGTTGAATGGCTCTAATGAGTACCATAACAGGTGATGTTGAATATATGGACCGTATACCCCATCTTGACGCTGCTGGTTTGAGGTACATTGGAAGGTCTGACTATAATTTAAAATCCTGCAAATTTGAGTATGGACAAAAAGCTGAGAAGTGGCCTTCATTATCAATAAGGCGGATCTCAGCTTTCAAGTGCTGCCACGAGAGAACCGATGGCTTCGCTGCTCAAAACACTTCATGTTTTCCCAAAGATTGTTCCTGCCTCTAGGAACGATCTATAGACATTGCTGTTGATCCAAGACAATGCCAGAGGCCTGCTCCTGATGGAACAGAGAGTGAGAGAAAGGAGGAGGTAAGACACAGCCCAGATGACAGGCAGCAGCAACAGAACAAAACAGGACAGGAGGCAACAGCCTCAGCATCAGTAAAAATAAAAATAAAACAAAGCTCAACTCTTGCTGAGACATTGACCCTTGGCCCCCATTCGTATATTCCTAGGGGACTTCCAAGTTTTTAAAGCATACTCACATGGAATACCTGTGAGAATATAATTAGATCTTTTCTATCAAAGGAATAGCTTGGCTTAGGTTCCATTCTGCAGAACCAACATTGTGTAACCTTGTGTGCGCTTATATTTTTTTGTAAAGATAGCATCTAAGTGCTATCTTTACAAAATTGAAATTTGTGAGTGCCAACGCCTCCCCCAGCATCCCCTTCAGCCAATGGCAAAAAGATTGTGAGGCTAAGGCAAGACTCCCACCAATAGGAGCACAGCACAGGAGTCCCATGCTGAATAGAGAATACCCAGCAGTTTTCTGCCATGTTGTTCTTGCCCACCTAACTTTATTGGTGGCAGGATCCCTTTTTGCAAAAAGTAAAATTGTCTTGTTCTTACGATGTGTGTGTCTTTTCTTACGATGCCATGGGAATTTATTTCTAACATACTCATTCAATGAAGCTTATTGCATGCTGCAGAAAATGAGAGTGTCTTGTCATAGAAAATTAAAATGTTTTCTCAGCCTCTGAGAGGAAAACAAATGGTCCAGTGGTCAAGCAGGAGACCCAACAAGCAAACCACAGACTAAAGTAAAAGCAGGCTGCAATGGGTGCGTGCTGGGGGTGCTCAGTGTGGCAGTGAGTGGGAAATCTCACATGGTGGGATCATGGAAGATTTCCTAAAGTCTTCAAAATGACATGGAGAAGGTACCTACCAAGAAAATGAAGCAACCTAGACCGAATGGAGAGTGCCTATGGACAAACAGAAGCGCAACGACATGTGAATGGGATTCTAGTGGTAATAGGGGCAGAATTGAGATGTGCAATGATAAAGTTAAGGTGGAAATATGCGTGCTGAATCTAGCATGGGAGACGTGATCCTACCAATGGGGCATTGTTTCATGCCATGGAGAGATGGCTCCCACTTATATATTGACATTTACTATTGAACTCTCTTCAAAGTGCTTCATGTCATGCACACCCAAAGCCCTCCATACAATTGCCAGTCAACTGCAGGGTGCAGAGTAGTTTATGAAGCTTTTAAGAGCACCCAAGATTTTCAGATGTTCTTAACTACACACATACTGCTATTTCTCTTTCTACCTCTTGGGCTTCAACTAGGTCCTTGAAAGGAGCTTGACTTCTTTTGAAGTTTTATCTTGCAGCCACCAACCTGCTATTCTACCTCTGTTTTTTTTTTTTTTTTGGTAGCAGGTCTAGCACTATCATTTGCCTAATCTCCATCAACCATTGTGGGTCAAAAATGGTTTCCAGAATCCAAGACAGATGCCAAAAGGGAGGTGTCTGGTGGCATGGCAACACTCCTAGGCCATCATGCTCATGTCAGGTGGGCGTAGCAGAGAGCTTGTTGACCCGGGACGTCTGTGGTTAGGAGCCCGGTGCTCGCTGACCCGAGGCTCATGTCGAGTGCACAGCACGGTCTCTGACTGATCATGTCGATAGCTCTTGATGTGTGAAGAAGTGGTCAATAAGTATTATGCCAGATACACCAA
The DNA here is from genome assembly GCA_004027185.1 of Glis glis. Lineage (NCBI taxonomy): Eukaryota > Metazoa > Chordata > Mammalia > Rodentia > Gliridae > Glis > Glis glis. Next base: position 119,845 of record PVJS01000025.1, read on the forward strand.
TGTCATTTATGCCGTGTCACCTGTCAACATTATCTGTCTGAGAGAAACTTCAGATTCCTTGTTATGGTACCACAAAAACCCCTGAAATCTGCTCCCACAACCTTTTCAGTTTCTCCAGTTATGCACTTAATATTTCAGCCCTAGTGGACTCCTGCCAATTTTCCAAGCACAGTAGTTGTTTTCAGGCCTCTGCACTCTGGCTTTTTCTTTTCTTTTTTTTTTTTTTTTGAAAGCTGTTTTCTCGGCACAGAATGCAATATCATTTTCTGTCCATCATAAATTCCTGTTTCAAGCTTCAGGGTGAATGACATCTCCACCCTAATGACTATTTGTTCCCGGTCATTAGGACACATCCTGTCTTCCCTTTGCTTGTACCTCTATTAGAGGACTTATTGAATTTCTGCTTGTTTTGCTGGTAGAGGGTACAGTCTAGCCCCAGTGATTACCAGAACTAATTTCACAGATCAGTTTGCTTAAGGACATCCTGTGACTGTTCCCCATACGCACCTGCTAAATCTTGGTGGAAAATGATCTTTCCAGAAAGAAATGAACCAAGAGAGATCGACGGCTCTTTATGTGGGAGTAGGAAAACACTCCAGTTCGGCTGCCAGGGGGCTCAGCAACGATGAGTAGTGGAGTTCGACATGTTGACCATTAACATCTTGTTATTTCCCAGAAGCACATGTGGTCCATGGAAAGAAATCTAGCTGTGTCCTCATGTTCGGGCATGTTGGAAGGACGAGGGCTCCAGGAGGGAGCTGGCAATAGACATTAGGTTGGAAAAGGAACACCTAATCTCTAAGAGGAAAACTAAATTATCTTTAGCCAACCATAAACATGATATAATGTGGCATGTGTGGATGCCAAACGCTGGGTCCTGGGAAGGTTGGGAGCAGAGGTTTAATGTGACATTAGGTCCACACTGGGATCCACTAGAGCGTAACCTTCTGGGGGTACATATGGCACCAGGAATGGGGCAGATCAGCAGTCAACTGAAGAACCCCATACTCAGGTCCCAGGAAACTCCTCTTTGGGATTTGCTTTCCTTTACTTCCTCCTCGTCCACACACCAGGACTTGGGACAAGCAGGGTGTTTTCCTACAGGACAGCAAGAAGGGGGATTGGAAGTAAAGAGTGGACACAGACCACCCTATGAGTGGGTGGGGAGCGCACTGGCAGGTTGGTGGCTGCAAGCTGGGGCTCTGGGACAGAGATCACATGATAGAGGTAAGAGCAGCCATCCTGCAGGAGTGGGTGTGTGACAGTACAGTCATCAGGGCACAGGAAGAGTGTGACCACAGCATCATCAGAAAGGGACAGAACAGCTGACACCCTACATCAAGGCCTGTGGGTGAAGGTCTACTGAGCCAGTGAGCCTGGATGTGAACTCTCAGGGTGGCCCCACCAAGGCCCCCCGCGCTGGCGCGGATTTGGAGACATCCGAGTTTCCCGAGTACCATCAGTGGTCTATGTCACAGGTGCCCTTGCGGGGTGATGCGTGTGTGTATGAGCACCAGCTCTTAGAATTCTTCGGCTCTTCCACAATTGTCTCTCATGGAAGGTCCTAAGTTCAAATCTGCTTTTACATTTAAAATAGTAACAAAAGATATAGAGTCCTAACAGATTTGTATTCTGGTCAAGAGTTTTCAAAACTTACTTGTAGATTAATTTTCGTTTTTTTCAATAATTTGTTTAGATAATATTTATGACATTTGTGTCATGACAAAGATTCCATTATAATGATTTTTGTTAAAGCTTCAGTCTTTGTCGTCTGTCCACGCTTAGCTTACGCCATTGTAGCCTTTGTTATCCAAATTGTGGTTGGCTAGCCAGAGAGAATTGTTAGAAACTTCTGTCTCTTGACAGGCGTGGTGGCACACGCTTTTAATCCCAGTACTTTGGGAGGCGGAAACCAGAGGATCCAGGTTTGCAGCCAGCCTCAGCTCTCTCTCTCTCTCTCTCTCTCTCTCTCTCTCTCTCCCTGTCTCTCTCACTCTCTACTTAGTGAGGCCTCCACAACTTCGTGAGACCCGGTTTCAAAATAAAGTATAAAAAATAGGGCCGGGGGTGTAGCTTGGAGGTAGAATGCCCCTGGGTTCAATCCCCGGTACCGCAAAAAAAAAAAAGAAACTTCTGTCTCTTACTCCCTTCAGTTTTCCATCAATCCAAAGATTGATTGATAAATATCAAGCATTTTACAATTTAACCTCAACTTCCAATTTTCTGGGTTCATCTTGGCCATACCTTGATCTCAACTCACTTGAAAAATAAGACTTCTGCTCTACTTGACAACAGCTGCATCATATTTCAGAAACGAAATGAACATATATCTCACATTGCTATAGTTTTACTATCATTTGAAGATTACATTGTGTTTAAGCAGTCTCCTTTAATTCAGTGGCCTTAGGAACACTTTGTTTTCTTTCAGAAAACAATTGGTAAGAGAAACTGTGCTCTCTATTCCTCTTCCCGGCCATTTTCTGAAATAAAGAAATTAAAAAGATATTATGAGTGATGAGGATACTAATAAATGATCTTGCCCAGTATCTTATTTTCCAAATTTCTTCCATTGCTGAGAAAGAAATCCTTCTTTGGTTTCAAAACAAAACCAATGCACAGAACATCCACCCAGCATGGTCAGTATTTTATTTCTGGCTTAGGAGGCCAGTTCCTCACCTCTTCCTAGATGGCACGAGCTCGCTGATTTTGCAGTTACAATGGATCCTGTTGGTGAGCAGTGGGACACGGGTGGGTCTTGGCTTTACCTCCTGGGGACACTTCAGAGAGCACCAGATAATCTGTGAAGTAGTAGTTTGCTTTGTGACAAGCCCAATCCCTGATGGACCAATGCCAAGCTTTGCTGAGTGGTGAGAACGAAGCTAACCCAGCTATTTCATGCATGCACTCGGTGACTCCCCCTTAATTGAAAGCCTTGGCCACCAGGGAACCTCCAGCCTTCCTCCCCAGCTACCTCCTCTGCTTCAATTCAGTTTCAATGCGTTTGTAAGAGCATACCATGAGTGTCCAGGAAAAAACAGGGGAAACAAAACCTGTAGAGCTGCCAATGAGTTTAGAAGACCGTTGACCCATCATGTCCAGGGCCACATGCTCGCCCAGGGCATCAGCCTGTCATCTGTGGGTGGGTTCATGAGTGCATGTCCCAAGATGGTTCCGATGTTCTGGCTAGAAAAGTAAGTTTTCAGGAATATATATTGCCAGAAACCTGGACGATTAGTTGTTCTACTTAAAAAACTAAAAAGAGGAAAGAGGAGGAGATGGAGGATAAGAAAGGAGAAATAGAACTACTAAAGGGAAATTTTTCAGCCTACTATGGATAATGCCATTTACAAAAAAAGAATAGCTGGGTGTGGTGGCACATACTTGTAATCCCAGTACTTGGGAGGCTGAGACAGGAGGATCGTGGGTTCGCGACCAGTCTCAGCTACTTAGTGAGGTCCTCCGCAACTTAGTGAGACTCTGTTTCAAAACAAAGAATAAAATAGAGCTGGGGGTGTAGCTCAGAGGTAGAATGACCCTGGGTTCAATCCCCAGTGCCACAAAAAAAGAATAATTTTATACACACACACACACACACACACACACACACACACACACAATCTGCCACTGTTGATGCCTGAGCTTCAGGAACATTGTTGTAAAATAATGTATTTTACAATAAAATCTAATCACATTATTTTTTGCCATTTTGGCTTTACTCAAAAGAAATTACACATCTTCTAGAATAAACCTGTATTTGTAAAACCATGAATAATGACTCTAAAATTTATCTCTCTGTAACTAAGATCTTTCACTTACTGATTATACCTGGGGCATTTGCTTGTTTTTTTAGAGTTTAACATTCAACAGATTCATTCTGATGAATTATCCGTCTGAGAAGAAGATGTAGCATTTGTTATGACTGTGTATTTTAAAGGGTCAGCTCAGGAGCAGCTGCGTGGCAGGCCGAGTGTACTGGGTGGAGCAGGGTGCTCAGCGTCCAGGCCCTCCCCAACGCACCATTGTGTTCACCAGCCCTGAAGCCCCCTGAACCCCGTTGCTTAGGGTTTCTTCTAATTGACACATGGTAATTGTATATATTTATGGGGCACAGTGTGATAATTTAATATGTAAATGCAAGGTATAATGATCAAGTCTGGTTAATGAACATTTCTCTCTCTTAACATATATCAGTTCTATGTGTTGAGAACTTTAAAACCCCTCTCTTCAAGTTCATTATAAAATACAAAACACGTTGTTCTGTACTATAGTCAGCGTACTATGCTGTGGGAGACTAGAACTTCTTCCTCCTGCATGATATAAAATTTTGAGCCTTGTGGGCTCTAATCATAATTTATGTGCTATTTTGACAGTATTGTCTTATGAGGACGGCTCCTGAAGCACACTTCAATTCCCACTTCGCAGAATAAATAAAAGGCTCTGGAATTTGTGTTTTATAAATATGAGAGCAATCACGGATTCCTATGATAGTCCATGTTCTAAAATCTCAATTTATTGAAGGGTTTTGGTAATCAAAATTTTTTATAACTTTTGGAAACATCTAATGAATTCAGATTTAAATAAAGCCCTATTTTGATACTCACTGAGAACATTTCTAAAATGCTTTAGAATACATTTTTGTCCTGTAAATACTTGCATGATCAAAATTCATTGTCTAATTGATAGTTAAGTTCTTATAAAGTAGGAACACCAAATACGCACAAAGTTTCCGGTGTTGGAAGCTCATTTGTGTAGTTGGTTTGGGGCATGCCACAGAGACTGTGCAGATTGCTTTTAAAACAGAGCGCCTAAATTGCTGATGTTTGTTGGGATCGCTCTTTCTTTCATTCATTCAATAGTATAAATTATGATTGTGCAGGACCTGTGGAGTCACAGAGGTGCCGAGGCAATCTTAACCATCCACGGCTCTGCTTCTTTCCCCCCAGTCTCCCATCTTGCTAGTCGTCATTTGTCCATCTTTGGAAACCAGGAGTGGGTTAGAAGACTCTCACACCACCAAGTGTCTGTTCACGCGAAGCAGTTATAAAATAAAATGAAGATGGATTTATTGGGTAGTTAAGTGTTTTAAGTACAAAGCTATTAAAATTATTCAGTGCCAGCTATTACTAATCATTACCCAAATAGTGTCACCTGCCTGTGAAAGAGGAACCCGGTGGATGGTGAGAGTCTGAATGAGCATTATCCTGGCCCTGAGGCGCTCATAGCTGGTGAGGGGGCACCAGCCAGTGGGAAGTATCAGCAAAGGATTGGGGAGAAAGCTCCAGTGCAGTCCAGGGAAAGAGGCAGAAGACCGTCCAAGAGCAAGAAAGAAGCTCAGAGCAGTGTACACAGGGTAATTGGGGAGACCTGGTTTTGAGTTTTCCTATTTCTTAGCTGAGTGACTTTGAGCGAGCTACTTAATTGCCCAGTGTGGTGGCTCATGCCTGTAATCCCAGTACTTGGGAGGTTGAGACAAGAGGATTGCAGATTCGAAGCCAGCCTCAGCAACTTAGTGAGACTCTGTGTCAAAATAAAAAATCAAAAGGGCTGGGAGTATAGCTCAGAGGTAGAATGCCTTGGGTTCAAATCCCCAGTACACACACACACACACACACACACACACACACACACACACTTCTTATTGTGCAAAATTGAGATACTATTTGCCTTATTAGGACTGTTAGGAGGATTAGATTTGATTTTTTTTATCTTTATTTGATTTTTTATCTTTTTTTATTTTGAAACAGGGTCTCACTGAGTTGCAGAGGCATCACTAAGTAGCTGAGGCTGGCCGTGAACCTGTGATCCTCCTGTCTCAACCTCCCAAGTACTGGGGTTACAAGTGTGCACCACCACGCCTGGCTAGATTTGATCTTTATAATTTGGCAAGATATCTGGCATTTGCTAGACTTGCTCGTCAATATCATCACTATCGCCATTATCATGATGGTCTTCGGCATTGTTCATATTTTGAAGGATGTGTTGGAGTTGGCTTTCCAGAAAGCAGGAAGAGGCATCATGGGTGTCTGAGCTGCCAAACGACAGATCATAATAAGAAAGTGCTAATTACCAATGGATACGGCGAGGCCAGCCTGTTTTGCCCATTGTGCGCCTGTGTTTCCTCTCAGCTTTGCCAGTCTCTGCGCGCTCTGGACTCCTCCCCGAGCTCCTCTTGGTCTCTAGCATGATTTTCACCAGATCCACGCCCTCACTGTGGTTAGCAGCCCAGTAGCCCTGTGCTGTACTGTGTAGAAATCTTAAACCTATGTTCCTATTCCCTAATTCCTAGAGTAAAAGAAGCACTAGATTAAATAAAGGAAGAAGATAAGTAATGGAGGGGACAGGGCAGAGTGGCGGAGGCTAGCCGCTTTTCTACATCTGATCTAGTTCCCTCCTCACCACAACTCTCGAGTAAAGCCCCAGCATCTCCACAAACAGAGAGCTAGAAACCGAGAGCCCAAGAAGCTGAGCACAGTGGGGGCAGAGAGAGGGTCTTTTCTTGATCATGAAGGACACCGAGCCCGGGCTTGTTGCACCTTGCTTTCTCATAAGAAACACACAAAAGTCCGAATTCTTCCCCGTTCTGTGCCGCATCACCATGCAGTACGCCGACCGCGACCACCTTTCCTGGACCTGAAATGCGCTCTGCAGCGAGACACCCAGAGCTTTCCTCGCAGCAGCCTGGCACGATGGAGCCATCCCATTCACACACGTCCACGTGCTGGGACACCTGGAGGCCAGGTGCTCTGGGTGTAACATCAGAGCTGTTTTGTTTATTTTTTAACTTTTAGTTGAAGCATAAACAGAATAATACTCAAACCCAAAGCCACCGAGTTTTGAAAGGGCACCGACGAACCATGCCAAGATGAAACTGTACGATCGCCCCAGGACCCACTAGTGGCCCCCTCGCCATCTCTTTGCTTTACCGCAAAGTTTAAAATGTTGTCAGATATTCTTTGACAAGAAATGACATACGACTTAAGCAATATACGCTATATTGTGGTATCACATAACAAAAATGCAGGAAAATCAATGGAAAAAAATTTGTTTACAGCCCTACATCGAAATATTTAAATGTGCCTGTGCTCCCGTAAAGATTTCTATTAAATCATGTTCTTTGGAAATCAACTGGGTCTGGCAGCAAAAGACAGGACTTTGCAGGAGCCTTGACAAAAGCCAAGACACTTGCAAAGAAATAAGAAGTCACTGTGCTGGGTGGTCCTGTCTGTGCCCTCTGTAGTTCCATGGTGCCCTGCAGCTCTGCAGCCCCGTCCCCACTGCACTCTGCAGCCCCGTCCACTCTACACTCTGCATGCTCATCCCTACTGCACTCTGCAGCCCCATCCCCATTGCACTCTGCAGCCCCATCTCCACTGTACTCTGCAGACACACCCTGCACACTGTAGACCCATCCCCACTGCACTCTGCAGACACATCCTCACTTCACTCTGCAGACCATTCCCGCTGCGCTCTGCTCTCCCATCCCCACAGCACTCTGCAGCCCTGTCCCCACTGTCTTCTACAGTCGCATCTTGCACTGCGCTCTGCAGCCCCATCCCCACTGCACTCTATCATTGTTCAGGAAATCTGAAAATAAGTCATGCTGTCATTATACGCAAAGATTTCTTATATAAGGCATTTTGACTTCACTTCATATTTCGATCCACTGTTGTTATGAGTGATAATATTTTATTAAACTGGTTAGCAGCAAGTTTGACTAACAGTGTGCTGTAAAACATTAAAATCATAAATTTGAATAACTGTAAGTTGATTAATAGTGTGCTTTTAATTGATAATAAGCTGTGGAATATTACAGCAAAGTTGTAAACAAATATTATGGGATGGAATACGATAGGATAGTTGTAAGATACTATGTAAGTGTAAGTGACCAATTGGAAGAAAGAACATGACCCACTCAATTGCCTAACCAATCCGAAGAAAGGTAAACAATCCAGCCGTGACTACACAGAAAGACCCTCTTTCAAGAAGGATCCAAGACCAGCAAGCGATTGGCAGGTGTGATAGTTAATCTAATTTGTCAACTTGACCGGATCATGACACACCCAAGATCATGTGACTTTGGGTGTGTAACAGCAGATTAAACAGAAAGTCCTGCCCTAAATGTAGGCAGCAGGGTTCTGATAGGTGCAGGACTTAGATAAAAGGAGAAAGCCACGTAGAGGGAGCTGCAACTCTTTCCGAAGAAAACGCATCTGCTCTCGCCTGAGATCATCGGCCTCCAACTTTGCCGTTTCTCTGAAGAGCTTCTTGATCTTCTGCTCTCGTCTGAGATTGTCGGCCTCCAGCCCTTCGAACTGAAACTTCACCATCGTTTCTCCGAAGAGCTCTTAGACCGCTCGACCAGCTATTGGTTCCTCTGACTCTCCACGTGCAGTCAGAACTCAGGACTACATTATAAGCTGATCTGATAAATCCCTTTTTCCATATACTCATTCTGTGAATTCTGTTAGTCTAGTGAACCCTGACCAATACAGCAGGGCACCAGGACCGGGCTCACTCGGTCAGCCCAGTCACCAAAGGGATCAGCCTGAAGTGACCACTGATTATCCGGCACCAGGGCCCCTGCTCCTGTGGGGAGAAGATAAGCCCCTCCGGCTCATCTCTCAGACTAGGAGCTCCGCAGACCCGAGAGTCGCTGGCCTAGAGCAGGACCAAGCCAGGAGACCAGACCAGCCAGCAGCTGAACCTCCCGCTTGGCAGATTGGACTTTCGATTTGAATCTTGAACTGATAGTGCGTGAACTTTGTGACTATGAACTTAAAATTTGTGTGTAATTCATGGAATATGCTTTGACGCCTCGTTTGACTCAAGTCCACCAGGGATAGACTTGAACATTGTGGGTGACTACCCCCTTTGCTTTCTAATTAATAAAACTGACATTGTGGACAGACACGCGTTGTGTGTGTTCCTTGTTTTGTGACACGGAGAGCTTGTGGCAACTGTACAGTCCAAAAGTTTGTGTCAGGGCCGGTCTTAGCAGTGTGCTTTTGTTGTTCTTCTAGTCTGTGCTAATCTCCGAGTGATTTAAAGTAACACATTTTGAGATTTGAGACAGTCTAGAGCTAAGCTAACATCTGTGTACTTTCAGAAGTGTCTTGGATTTTCTTATCTCAGACTGAAGGGGCAGGTTTCATCCTGGGAAAAGTAGGAATCCAACCATTGGTTCCCATTTTCTGGGCAAGTATGTGCTTTAAATGAACAGTTGCCGATGAAATGAAGGCGTGGTCCTGTGTCTCCTGAAAAACAACAGGTATTTACAAGCTAGTCACAGGTGCCTACAGGCCACTTGTGTTTAACAAGAGGAAGGTAGATTACTCTTGTCCTCCATAGGAATTGTCAACCCCTTCTTCCTTTTTTTTTTTTTTTTGTACTGGGGATTGAACCCAGAGGCATTCTACCTCTAAGTTATACCCCCAGCCCTATTTTATTTGGAAATAGGGTCTCACTAAGTTGTGGAGGGCCTCACTAAGTAGCTGAGGCTGCCCGCAAACCTGGGAACCTCCTGTCTCGGCCTCCCAAGTACTGGGATTATAAGTGTGCACCACCACGCCTGGCTCTTCTTCCTCATTTTTGAATGAAATCTGAGAGTCGACTTGTTAGGCTTCTCCAAGTCAGTCTTTCTCACAGTAACATACAGGTAAATGGCCATCTGCATTCAGTGCTTCAACATCAGACTTCCCTAAAGGGGCACGCTGAATTTATCTGCTGTTGAAATGTGAGGTCTTCCAGTAAAACCTATCCAAGTACTGCATGAAATTCGATTTTTGTAGTTGTCTGTTTGCTCTTGGTTTTTAAACGCCTTCTTTTCTACTGTGGGGAAAGCAGCACATGGTTTTGCGAAACACCTGAATTGTGCATATTCTTTATTGTTGAAATCACAAAGCCTTTAAGTTAAGTACATTCTCTTTCACTTATCTCAAATATATGCCTACAGGGCAAGACAGAATGGGAAGTGAAATTTGAACCAGACTCCTTACACACACACACACACACACACACACACACACACTTTTTAAAGTAGGATGAGTTCAATTCTCTTATTTTTCATTTCAAACATTATATGTTTCTCAGGCTCAAACTTCAAACCTCACAGTAAAATCTTTTTGCTTTAGGATCCCTTTTTATTAACATAGAGCCCAAAACTGGAGGTGCATTCCCACAGTGCTCTGAGGCTCATACGTCACTGAGTTGTGTTTTAGCTGCTGGCCTCTGACAGGGACCCGGCTTCCGTCACTAAGCACCTAGCTCCTGACAGGGACCGGACCATGGTGCGTGCATCAGAGTGATTGGATGGGAGATGCCACGTGTGTGTTCAGCATTCTTAAGGATTTGTTCATTGGTTTCTCCACTTTAAAAATATGTACATGTAGCCGGGCGTGGTGGTGCACGCTTGTAATCCCAGTACTTGGGAAGCTAAGACAGGAGGATCGCGGGTTCACGGCCAGCCTCAGCTACTTAGTGATGCCCTCCGCAACTTAGTGAGACCCTGTTTCAAAATAAAGAATAAAAAATAGGGCTGGGGGTGTAGATCAGAGGTAGAATGCCCCTGGGTTTAATCCTCGGTACCACAAAAAAAAAAAAAAGAAAAATATGTACATGTACACACACACACACGCACACACACACAGAGTCAGACCCCAAATGTGTAAGAAAAAGCCATAGCAGGCTGGTCTGTTGGTCTTACCTAAGAAGACAAGTGAATTGTGTGTGCATTTCCACGCATGCAGATGAATGCTCCAGACCTGTTTTCTTTGTTCTTTAAGGACTTTGCTCCTGGGATATATGCAAAGCGGACAGAAGCGATGTTTCAACCATTCTACATGAGGCCACAAGGCCATGTTTGTAGATAGGGTGAAAAGTAGTGTGTGTGTCCAGTCAACACAAACAGCAGCAACGACAGCACTACAGGAAGCATGGTGCTCCATTGGCTCCGCGGTTTCCATTTTGGAAGACTTGCTTCAGCCTCTCACCCCATTTCACTTTTACTCATTTATGGATGGATGGATGCATTCATTTATTTATTTATTTTGCAGTACTGGGGATCAAACTCAGGGGATTCTACCACCATGCTACACCCCTAGCACTATTTAATTTTTTATTTTCAAACAGGGTCTCGCTAAGTTGCTGAGGGTCTCTCTAAGTTGCCCAGGCTGGCCTGGAACCTGTGGTCCTCCCGTCTTAGCCTCCCAAGTACTGGGATTTCAGGCTTACACCACCACACCTGGCTCTCTCTGCATGGCCCTGGCTCTAGCGATGATGGTGAGTCGGAGGTAGGAAGAAGCCCTCCCTCGGGTCCATCCTTTGCTGGCCTTTCCATCCTGGCCGCAGCCTCATGAAGGCCTCCGGTCAGCAGAAATGAAAAGGAGAAGAGAGGCCAGTGGAGAAAGGGTCTCCGCTCACCAGCATGGACACAGCCAGAGCCCAAGGTTAATGGCTTAAACTATGTTAATGAGATACTGACCGGAAGCGTGCTGTTTGAACTGATGGGAAGGTCAAAGAAATCAAGCCCCTCAGAGTGTGGGTTTCCCTGAGGGTTGCGTTAGATGCAGGCGCCCCTGAGCAGGGGTCGTCCTCAGGGCTGGGCGGCTTAGCTCCAACTTTGCTACTTAACCCCAAGCACATCAGACCCACCTGGGGACCCCCGAACCCTGCCTTCTAAGCCAGTGCAACCACTCAGAGGCCACCATTTCCAAAGCTACCTCCGGCCGCAACCTTCTCTGGTCCCGTCTTCCAGTCTACCTTGAACAAAGACACCTTATAAATGAATTGATCACTCTTGTGCTTTCTATTTTTTTCTGAACTCAAAAGGCAACCTGGGTGCTGTGGGAAGCTGTGCGGCTGACAGACAGAGCCTCTGCCACAGTCACCTGTCCCTGCCGGTGCTCAGCGTCCCACGCTACCCTGTAGCTCTCTCATGCAGCCAGTTCTCCTAGAGTTGGCTGAGACCCTCTGCCCGGGCTTGACCACAACGCGCTACCAGGTGCCTCCTATGAAACTCCTTTCCTCAGAGCAGCTAATCAGAGAAACTCCTGCAGAATTGGAGCATCATTCTTAGAAGGTGCAGGTGCCTCATTCGTGGTCCTTACTCCCCAAATGCCTTGAATTGTGTTAGTTTCTCCATCCATAGCAGCATGGCATGATAAACAGCCTAAATGTAGCGGAGTAGCATAGACGGAAGCGGGGCTACCAGGCTCAGTGGAATACCACCTGCCTGTTCCTCCCAACCTTCAGCCAACACACGGGGTCCCGAGGGAGAGGGTCCAGCAGTTGATTCTGATTGGACGATGTTCTCTTAGAAGCCCTACCAGTTTCACTTTTAATAAGAACCTATCTCGGAGAGGCTAAAATGAAGAGTTCTTATGAGGTGCTAGAAAAGAATAAACTCATGACACAGGAAACCACGCCTTAAAGGATGTGATTGTGAATGAAATACATCGAGCAAAGTCCTCAATAATTCATTGATTTTGGTGAGTTTTTAGGCGGATGCCTTTCCATGAGATGTCTGATAGAATATTTTAGTCTCCAACATGTGCGTGTGGCTGTTTCCTAGACACCTGCCAACCTGTGGAGGGGCTGGCGGCTCCTGTGGCCGCTGTTTTGGAGGGAGGCGCCTGATCCGCGGAGTCAGCTCCTCAGAGCTCCTGCTGCGAGGCTTCGACTTGTCAATCTGTTCATGTTAGGCAGAACTGTTCTTTAGAGTGGCTCTACCTTGCTGGCACAAGTTCTAGTTTTGGCCTCAGCAGTTATCTGAAAAAAATGGCAGTGTCTCACTGCAGAGGGATTCTTGAAGAGAAGAGGCCTTTGGCTTACAGGAAACCTCGAGTACAGTTTTAACATATACATTTTAGCCACACTGAGCTGTGGTACAAATCTCAGCTCCATGTCGGTTGTAAATGGTGCCAGCACTGCTAGGACCAAGGTGTCAGCCGAGGAAAGCTGTAGCTCCTCCTGGCCTGTCTCTTACCATGTCCTTCTGGGGACTGTCACTCCCCCTCCCTACTGAATGTCCCATTTGACTCCACAGGATATTAACATTCTCTTTTCTTTTTCCTTTCTCTTTTCTTTTCTCCTCCTCCTCCTCCTCCTCCTCCTCCTCCTCCTCTTCCTTCTCCTCCTCCTCCTGCTCTTCTTCTTCTTCCTCCTCCTCCTCCTTATACTTATCCTCCTCCTCCTCCTCCTGTTCTTCTTCTTCTTCTTCTTCCTCCTCCTCCTCCTCTTCCTCCTTCTCCTCCTCCTCTTCCTCCTTCTCCTCCTCCTCTTCCTCCTTCTCCTCCTCCTCTTCCTCCTTCTCCTCCTCCTCTTCCTCCTTCTCCTCCTCCTCCTCCTCCTTCTTCTTCTTCCTCCTCCTCCTCCTCCTCTTTTTTCTTCTTCCTCTCTCTCTGTCTCTCTCTGTCTCTCTCTCTGTCTCTCTCTCTCTCTTCTTTTTTTTTGTGGTACTGGGGATTGAACTCAGGAGCATTCTACCCCCAAGTTACACCCCATCCCTTTCTATTTTATATTTTGAAACAGGGTCTTGCAAAGTTGCCGAGACTGGCCTTTAACTCACATGCCTCCTGTCTCAGCCTCCCAAGTCCTAGGATTACAGGCATGCGCCACCACACTCAGGTCTGAATTCTTACTGAATTATCGGAGCAGTTTCTGTGCCTGTGATTCAGCTCAGTTCTAGAAGCACTCACTGAGCCATGCCCTGGGCTGGGATTTGAGAATGTGAGACACCATCCCTGCCCTCATCAAGCTTATAGTGGAATAGTGTCTCCCCTCATATTTCATCTTCCTGACTGTGATACAGTGAGCATCAGGCACAGAGTCCCAGCCTCTAGCAATGCTTTGGTGGGGAATGCAGCATTTCCACATTCTCCAGTTTTCAACAGAAGACAGAAATTCAGAGAGAGAGAGACAGAGAGAGAGAGAGAGAGAGAGAGTGTGTGTGTGTGTGTGTGTGTGTAAATATATATATATTCTCTTTATTCAAACTTTGGCAACAATTCAAAAAAATGTAAATTGTGTTCACTAGGCCAACATCTGTGAACAACATTGATTTCAAAACTCTGTTTAGACACTGGAGACTTTGCTTAGTCCCCATATATTTTCTAGTGAATGCAGGATATAGGGGCAAAACAGAACTGTCTTTTCCCAGCACAAAATTGGGGTTTGCAGTAGGCAAGTAATGTGCTTTCCCCTGTGTCAATATGACACCCCACATGGAAATTTTCTTGAAGTCCTGGTGGTGGTTATGCCTGAACGATTGGCCAGAATCAGATGAGACCAACACGCATGATGAGACCCATCCACTCTATCCTGAGATCCCACTGCAGGACTACCTCAGATTTGGATTTGAGAGACATATATTAGATTTAAGTTGAAAGACTTCAGAAACAGCCTTGCGAGCCAGCGACAGTGTGGCTTTGGAGACGCCGGGCGCCTTGGCGTGTGCAGGAGTCAGGCAGCGCCACTCTGGCTCACCTGGCCGGGGAGCTGGATTCCATCCTGGGCACCCAGGACAGCTGTCCTCCTGCAGAAAAGAGCCTGCGCGTGGCGGATTTCACCGGAAGGACAACAGGCGTTGAGAACTCGCTGCCTTCCCAGCTGTGGGCCTCTGTGTGCTGTGAAGGTCTTCCAGTGGCTCTGAGGTTGGGCTGACCAGCGCGTCTCTACTTTCACTTCAACCAAAACAACTCTAGTCGCCCTCACATGACTTGTCAGTTCCATGAAAGAGTTAAACAGTTCGTCAGAGGGCCACGAGTACAGTCCAATTCAATTTCCTTTTTCTCATTGGTTGCCGGGAGACCTGGAATCTAATTGTGTCATCTCTTACGAGCTGTATATATAAATTTATCTTTCTTTCCGTTTACTTCACATAATCAGAGTAGATGATTTGTATTTAGTTATGCTTGTCTACTTTAGTTTGCACATTCTTAAAAGTCAGGTCAAGCTTTTGTAGAATGAGTTTAAATGTTAATAGATAAAATAATTACATGTCCATTCATTAAATAAATATGGCTGGGCGTGGTGGTACACACTTGTAATCCCAGTACTTGGGAGGCTGAGACAGGAGGATCACAGGTTCAAAGCCAACCTCAACATGGTAGCAAGACTATCAGCAAACTAGCGAGACCCTGTTTTAAAGCAACAACAGACAGGGCTGGGGGTGTAGCTCAGAGGTAGAATCCCCCTGGGTTCAATCCCCAGTACCACTAAATACATACATACATACATATATGCACATACACATAAAGGACCATGCACTTACCACATCATGGTATGGGTTTCATTAGATCTATAAAAGAAAATGCTTAGGGGAAAACATTTTGGCAGTCCCTCGAAAAGTTAAACATAGAACTACCATATGGCCTAGCAACTTTACTTGCAGTGTATATACAAAAGAATTGAAAACAGGGACTCTAACAGATACCTGCACACAAATGTTTATAGCAGTGTTATTCATAACAGCCAAAAGATGTAACCGAAGGGGCGAATGGTAAATAAAATGTGGTCTATCCATACAATGGAATATTATCCAGCCATATAAAAGAATGAACTCCTGATACATGCTACAAATTGATGGATCACGCAAGCATTATGCCAAATGAAATAATACACAAGCACACAACTCCTCTACAGGTCCACTTGTATGAATTATATAAAATGGCAAATTGACACAGACGAAAAATAGATTAAAAGTTACTGGGGGCTGGGTGGAGGGAAGTTGGAAAATTATTTCTTAATGGGTATGTAATTTACATTTGTGGGTGATGAGAAATATTAGAAATAGATCATGGTGGTAGTTGACAGCTATATCTACTATCATGTCATGGTACAACATTGTGAATGTAATCAATACTACCAAGATGTACACTTGAAAATGGTTAAAAATGTAAATTTTATTGTGTGTATGTATAATTTTACCACAATAAGAATAATTTTAAAGAGGACTTAAGAAATCGGTTTTGCTTTTTTATTGGGTTAATCTTCAAAATGAAAACAGATTTATCATGAAAAAGAGCTGTAGTTGATTGGGAAACAATGTCTGATTCAGGCTTTGTTGTGTTTCGAAGACCTTCTGAGTGACCACCTGGGCCTGCTAAATGTTGGTTCCTGGCCCTGCCTTGGCCCACAAGACCAGGCCCCAGCAGTGGGGCTGTTGGGTGGCCCAGCCCGTCCAGAAGGTTCTGCCATGCACTGAGGTTCTGCTGCCTGGGCGGAGAGACTGGTGGGTGAGGAATCAGGGAACAGGACTCCCAGGCTGTGCCTTGGCTTCTGGATTTCTGATCACTGATGCATTTTGAATAGGTGACATGTAATGACCCTTTCAGTTTTTAATTCCTGTGGCATAAATAAATAATAAAAATAGTTACTTCTTTATTATGTATATGATCATTTGAGGTAGTTTACATTGGTGGACATGATGGAGTGAGACAAAATAAACAGAAAACAATTATAGATGCTTTCATCTGAGAATAAGAACCATTCATCACAGAACCTCCAAGAAATGTCTTGGTGTAAGGAAATGGGTGAAGGGCCTGGGCTTCTCCGTAGACTGGGAGAAGTGGGCTTTCCTCCTGCTGTGCGGCCTTCCAAGAGCGGGACATTAGTGGTTTTCTGAGCTGCAGTAAATTCACAGAGAAAGAAAAAAGAAAAAAAAAAAAAAGAAACCCAGGTCTGCTTGAACCCCCTCCCCCACCACTGTAAAGGTTTTGCCTATAATCCTCTGCTTTATGTGAATAATTTGTTTCACATGAATTGAATGCTGCTTAAACAAGCCAAGAATCACATTCCTTTTGTCCAAATAGTTGTGGAGGACATACTGTAAAGTAAACTAATTAAGAATGGGGTTTTTCAAAGGTCTGTTTTTAAGAAGGTGAGAAATCAAGAGATAGCCAGCGTTGTCCGGGTAAAGGAAGCCAAGTGGAAGGCGGGGTGGGATGTTCAGGGCCAGCTCACTTTCTCTGTGGCCGGGACCAACACCTGAACACAGTCCTGCCTGTGCTAGGAGCAGTGTTGCGGGCTGCAATGGATCCTTTCCATTATCCAGCAACAGCAGCAGCTGAGAATTGCACCAGGGTTAGCCAGCTTCCCCAGCGCATGACTCTGTTAATCCTCAGTGGCAGAAAATGCCATCTTCCGGGCTGCCGTTGGTTCTGGTCATTTGAATGTTAAATATGGGTAATAACCACTGTGATTTACACTTCAATATTTAGAAAATGCTCTTTCGCCATCCGAACGAAAATCCTATGTACACTGCCTGAGCCCCACATAAGCACTTTTGCAAATGTCATTTCCAGCCTTCAGCTTGCTTTTCTGGCAAGAAATGCATGCCGTGTTTTGCTGAATATTTTCAATTTGCAATCCATTTTCACTTGGGAGCCCCTGGATTGATTGCTGGGGGGATGGGATCTTTCAGATGGTAGAGGTCACTTCTGACGATTACACAGCGTGGCCCAGGATTGTGAATTATGGAGAAGCTGAGATCTGCCTTGTTTTCGAGGACTGCCTACTTGAAAATTTATCACTCTAGGATGGCTCATGCCCACTTTGATTTACTTAAGTTATTTTTTCCACCTTTAATGCCTTCTCTTCTTTGAGAGTTCTATTAGAATCACCCCACTCGCAGAAAAGACATGATTTTTGTTTTATTGTGCATCATGGCTTTATCTTTAAAAAAGTTAGCTGGAGACTGCTGCAGAAATCCTTTTGTGTTTAGTCAACCTCAGCAGGGTTTAGGTGAGGCCTTGGCGTGCTGAGTGGAGAAAGCCAGGGCTCTTGTGGGTTCACCAGGAACCAGACAGGTGTCCTCAGAAGAGTCATTTAACCTCTCAGGCTCAGTTTCTCCAATTTAGAAAAAGGATGTTGATTGAATAAGCAATTTAGAAAGAGGATGTTGACTGAATAACTGATCTGTGAGCGCTATGGGGAAGCCCTGTGAGATGAGTCACGGTCTTCATGGGACCAGGCAGGTGCCGTGTTTCTGGCCTGAGCACTGACTGCCACCAGTTGGAGTCCCACCTAGCTTGCCTCCCCACCGGGAAGGAGGGGCTGCCCATGCCCAGGTCAGCTAAAAACTCAACAGGATGCTGTAGATCTGCCCTGGCCCACACACACCATCTTTTAATAGGAACCCATGCCACCTTCTAAAGGAGGAACAGGAGCAAAAGGTTTCTTCTCTTGATGAGCTTGCCCTTCCTTCCTTCCTTCCTTCCTTCCTTCCTTCCTTCCTTCCTCCCTCCCTCCCTCCCTCCCTCCCTCCCTTCCTTCCTTCCTTCCTTCCTTCCTTCCTTCTTTCCTTTCTTCCTTCCTTCCTTCTTTCCTTCCTTCCTTTTTTTTTTCTTTTTTTGGTGTGGTACTGGGGATTGAACCTAGAGGAATTCTATCTTTGAGCTATACCCCCGGCCCTGTTTTATTTTTTTATTTTGAAACATGGTCTCACTAAGTTGCAAAGGCTGACTGGCCACAAACCTGTGATCCTCCTGTCTCAGCCTCCCAAGTACTGGGATTACAGGCCTGCACCACCACACCTGGCTAATGAGCTTTTTCTTATTCTTAGTCATCTCTGACTTTCCCCAAATGCCAGTCTCTTGTTCCCAGATGGTGCTTTGATGGATGAAGGAATATACAATGGGAAGTGTTGTTATTTGTCAAGTACTTTGGTTTACTCATGTCGGGGGAAGATTGTCTAGTTTAAACACACCTTTGTCAGGGCCAGGATTAGACCTCACTCCCTCTACCTTGTCATTGACATCATGCCCACCTCGCTTGGCGAGTCTGAGTTCAGGAACTTAGTCTACTTTCAATATCTTATGGGGTAAAACAGCAAGGTCAATAGATGAGGACCAGCCACAGGGGTGAGATTTGGCCGGGCATCTGCCACCAACTCACTGTCTACATCTCTTTAGTAAATTCTACTTGGCAAGCCTTTGTCTCTGTGTAGCAAAAATATCAGAAGCAATGACTGATAACTTCTGCTATCAGGATGGTAAACTTGCAATTGCTATGGTTTGGATTTAAAATGTCCCCCAGATCTCATGCATTAGAGATGACAGCCATGTTGGCGATGGGATTTGGTTGCTGGGGAGGGGTCCCTGGGGGCACGGCTGGGCATGATGTGTGTCCCAACCCACCCAGCTGCAGGATGTGCTCTCTGATCCTTTGGCTCTCTCTGCTCCCTGTCATGATGCCCTGAAGACCTGCAGTCACGGTTCCTGCTTGGAAGCCTGTCTAACATGTCTAACATGGATGACTGAAATCTCTAAAACTGTGAGCAAACAAAATTCTTCTTTCTGTATGTTTCGCATGTCATATGTTTGGAACACAGTAATGAGAAGGCTAAGAGTTGCTTACCATGCCGATGTGGGTGGAGACGGGCTTTGTAGAGCGGCCATTCTGAAAATGGGGACACATCAGAACTCCTGGGGATGCTCCTTAATATTCAGATCCTGAGCCCCCTTCTAAGGAATTCTGACTGAGTTTATGGTGGGACCCACAAATCAGCATTGTAAAAGATCTCCTCTAATGATCAGGACACAGTGCTATGAACCATAAAGCATGAGGCAGACACAGGAAGATGGTGCTGTGTTTACAGCTGAATCTGAGGGCGCTGAGCAGAGACCAGTGCCCAAGAGACATAGGTCAGCACCTCAGCATAGATGTAGCTAGCGATGACTTCACAGACATGACCTCAGGGTCCAATTCAGCACACCTGCGAAGGTTTATTTTAGTTGATTTATCAACATTAGTAAATGAATATGTAAATTTTATGCAACTACCCAATTTGCTGCCTTCCCCAAGACACCAAAAGATCAGGCAGCACAGAGCCCATGTTCCTACTGCCTTGTGGACGCCGGGCATCACGGCTGAAGAGCAGCAAGCCTTCCTGAGTGACCCTGGGCATTCCAACTCATCAGAATCAGCGTCCTTCTCTAGGGCCTGTGGCAGTAAAGTTGGCCATCGCTTCTTCGGCCCATTATTTTGAGAAATGAGTATCCAATGAGAGGGAGACTTAACACCGGATTGAGCTCCTTGATGTAAACTGGCCAGGGTGCTGCAGGGACTCTTAACTGGGACTTGGCAACTTCAGCAGTGGCTGTTCTAGTATTTTCAAGTGCACTCTGTCATGGCACCAGTATGAATAAAGGTCCCTCCGTGGTGGTCATGAGTGACAGGTTCCCCAATGCAGGTTCTCAGGAGCCTTGAGGGTGCTGCTGAGCCCCGGGTTCTCATCATGGCGGAGTGCAGCATCCCACACCGCCTACTCAGTACCCCTTCTCCCCACCCTACACCTCAACGGACTTAGAAATATGCTTTGCAAATGCAAATCTATGTCATCCCCTCAAGAAAGCTAATTCCCAGGAGATTTAATGGTATCAAGAGCTGGAACTCAACATTTCTGCACCCCAGCACTCATTTTTGTGCAAAGCTAGTCACCGACCGACCAGCTCTGAATAAATCACCCAGGTGACATCAGAAAATGAATTCCAGGATGAACATTTGTCTCCTGCAGACTCTGACTCGTGGTAAATGGGGCAAAGGGGAGGTGACTGTCCTGTATGCTTTAGTCACGAGGCTTCGAGTCATGCCTATGAGCATGCCTGTGAGCAATACCAATCCAACTTTTATGATTCATTCTGTTATTAATTTTCTTGAAACATCAATAAGTATAGCTTTCCTCTGTGCATAAGAATTGGTTATAGCTATTTCTTTCACATAAAAAATGTCTCTTGGTATGTAAAGTGGGACAATTTTAAAAAGCAAATATACCTCATTATGAATTAAGGAAGTGCAAAATCGTATGGTTAAAATTAAAGCTAATTTTTGAGCTTTTTATAATTTTCACATCTTTCTAAAATCTCACAACTAGCAGTCATCTCTAAAATATCATTTTGGCTGTGACCTCATTTTCCTTTCTCATTCTTTACCTCCCTGCCCCTCCGTTCCCTCCCTTTCTTTCTGTTAAAACTAAAAATATCCCACTAGATTCCTGCTTACATCTCTTTTCCTTGAACCTTTCTGGGATCAGCCTGACTGCGAAAAATCTCTCTTCAACTTCTGAGTTTGCTGTTTGGCATTACCAACTTAGCACTTTGGCACACTTACTATATTATGATTGATATTATGGTTAGTATATACCACGTTCTTTCTTGCTATATTCTAACCTCTGTCTGGAGAGAACAGCTGTTTCTCATTGGATCCACAAGCATGCCATGTTCTGTGCTAGGTCCATGGCTGTCTTCACCTGCTTGGGCTGCTATCACAGAATGGTATAGACTTGAAGACTTCGACAACGCACACCTATTTTCTAGCATTTCTAGAAGCTGGGAAGTCCAAGATCAACGCCCTGGCAGATATACCGGTGGCAAGTTCCCTCTCCAAGGATTCCTGGCAGATGGCTACCACCTTGGAGTGTCCTCGCATGGTGGGAAGAGAGAGCTAGATCTGTTATCCATGCCTCTTATTTTATAAGGACACTGATTCCATCCTGGGGGCCCCACTGTCAGGACCTCAACTAAATCTGATTCACTGACAAGACCCCATTTCCAAATACATGGGGGGTTAGAGCTTCAACATAGGAATGGGGTAGGGGGATTACAAACATTCAGCCCATAAAATAGTAGTTTTCAAATATTTATCGAGTTAGTGAATGATGAGCCTATTTTCATGTTATGTGTCGTTGGTAGAAGAGTTCTCAATAGCAGACCCTTGCTTCCACAGGAATTTGGGACCCTTTGGGGAAGCTCCACCCTCTTCTGTCATGGAGCCTGAGTGGAAAGGACTCGTCCATCCTGCTGTTCTGTGTTCACTGACGGGGTGGCTGGTGGCACTCAGACGTGGAGCACCAGGTCTCATAGTCCCGTGCAGTTTTCTGTTCCACCCTTCCTCCCATGTCGTGAGAACCCTCACTCCGCCCACGGCCACAGCAAACCCTCGCTCTGCTCATTTCTCTCTGCCAAGACACTGTTTCCAGATGCTGGCAAGGTGCAGGATCTTTACATAAAAATGAAAAAGTACAGAATGTTGAAGCTGCTTGTTGGATGTGTCTTGATCTTGATCAATCAAGTTGAGCTAACCAACTCACGAGAGTCACTTTCTGATGTGCAATTACCAAATTGACAAATACCAAAAGAAATGCATGTGATAATTATTACAGGTTTGGACCTATTATGTCTTAGTCCCTTCAGGCTGCTATAGCAGAACGCCATAGACCAAGTGACTTAAACAGTAGGAATTTATTTTCTAAAAGTTCTGGACACTGCAAGGTTTAGATTGGGGAGCCGGCGTGGCTGGGTCCTGGTGAGGACCCTCTTCTTGGTTTGCAGAAAGCCACTTTGGACACTTCCTGTGGTGTTTTGAGAGGTGGACAGCAGGGAACAGCAAGCCTTCTTACTTTTTAAGGGCACTGAGCCTATTCAAGCAGGTTCTACCTTAATCTCTTTCCTAAGGCCACATGTCCTAATTCTAATCCTTGAGGGTTAGAATTTTATTATATGAATTTGAGGGACAAAGAAACATTCAGCCCACAGCATATCAATACCATCTAGTATCTTAAGCTTTAAATTTTTATTTCAAGCCAGACATGGTGGTACACACCCCATCCTTGGGAGGCTGAGACAGGAGGATCACAAATTGGAGGCCAGTACAGGGTAACTTAAACCTGTTTCAAAATAAAAAAAAATAAAAATGGCAGGGGGTGTAGCTCAGAGGTAGAGTGCCTCTGGGTTCAATCCCCAGTACCTCAATAAAATAAATGTTTTATTTAGAATAAAAAAATAGAAATGGCAGGGGGTGTAGCTCAGAGGTAGAGTGCCCCTGGGTTCAATCCCCAGTACCTCAATAAAATAAATGTTTTATTTAGGGCCACAACCATCCTAGAAGTCATGGGTAGTCTTTGTACAGAGGGGCTCAGAGAACTGGAGTGACTTGGCTGAGAGCACTGGGCTTATAAATGACAGAACCTGGACTTGAACTTGGGGGTTTCTGGCTTCAAAGTCATACTCCTGCTACAATACTAGAGTGCACACGGATGATGTTAGGTGCGTGAGTCGACAGGGCAGGGCGGTACCAGAGCTGCCTCCTCTAGCTCTGTGGACACAGGAGAAGCATGAAGCAGAGTTGAGCGATTTCACTCTTTCTTACTGTGATATTTATTCCCTATGTCCCTACTCCCGGCCACTCTCGGCCGTTTGGAACCTCTTTTTCCTTGAGAGTTGAGAGCCATTTTTTTGCTTTCATTTTTAAAATGACAGGCATGTTGGCGCACGCTTGTAATCCCAGTACTTGGAAGGCTGAGACTGGAGGATCACAGGTTGGCAGCCAGCTTCAGCTACTTAGTGAGGCCCTCCACAACTTAGTGAGGGAGGCCCTGTTTCAAAATAAAGAATATTTTAAAAAAAGGGCTGGGGTGTAGCTCAGAGGAAGAATGCCCCTGGGTTCCATTCCCAGTACCGCAATAAATAAATAAATTAATTAATTAAATAAAATATAACTAGGAATAAAAAGTCTGTATATATTTTAAAAAGTCACTTTATAAGATGAAAGCATCCTATATTCACTAAGTAGGTAAGAAAGTCATAAACAGACGTTTCCCTTTCTTCTTCTTATGGTTGTGAATAAATATGATCGTCGCCCTTTGCTAAATTCCCGTGCCCCAACTCTTAGCTCAAAGGGAAAGTTGTTTCTAAATCTCAACTGTCCTTTTTAATTTTTTACAATGTCCTCATTTACTCTGGAACAAAGCTGGAAGTAGTTTTCAGATGACCCTTAAAATGGGGGGAAACAAGGAAAAAAATTAAAATAATTGAGTGTGGGTTGTGTGTGTGTCTGGTGCTTGGCCTCGCGGGCCTGGTTTTTATTAGCTGGGCCCTCAGCCTGGGGTTCACTTTCAGCTCTCTGCTGAGCTGGCTGGCCTCTTTATTGCCATGTGCACCCGTGAGCTGAGCCAAATCCCCAAATATGAAGCCATGGGTATAGAAAGTAAAATATGGGTCTGGGGGCACTATCCCCGGCC
The DNA here is from genome assembly GCA_004027185.1 of Glis glis. Lineage (NCBI taxonomy): Eukaryota > Metazoa > Chordata > Mammalia > Rodentia > Gliridae > Glis > Glis glis. The sequence continues at coordinate 143,858 of PVJS01000025.1, forward strand.
CCAGATAATGACAGATTGTCTTTGCAGCCAATTGGGTTGACTGGATTGCTTTCCATATGGTTATATTTGTTTCCTATTTTCTATGAGTGTTGCACATACTCATTTCAAAAAATACATTTGTGCAAACCATTTATGCCTTTTCTAAGAATTTTCTATTGCATTTTCTGTTCTAGAGGTAAGCAAAATCATTTCTGTTTGTGTACAAACAACAGAGACATTACAATTGTTTACATCAATATGTTATTTTCTCCTAATTTTTATAATAATCTCTCTCTCTCTTTCTCTCTCTCTCTCTCTCTCTCTCTGTATCTCAATAGTAACAAAGTAGCAAATTAAGGCCTCACTCTGTATATTGATATCTTGTTTTTTTTTTTTACAGGCAAAACAAAATAACAAACAAACAAAAAAATGCTTTCAGTGTTAACTGAGGCAAGAATCAGTCCTGAATGAATTATCTGAAGGAGACAGGAGTTCTGAATCCCATTTTACCTGGTGTAGCAGCTCTTCTATTTTCTCACCGACACAACTGGCAAAATTTTCCCACGGGCTGATTTCGAGAAGTCGATTAGAAACCACGCAGCGTTGCGTCTGCGGCAGGGGCTGGGGGCTGCTGGCACCCCATCCTGATTTATCCGTGCAAACTCATGAGCGTTTTACAGAGCCATCCCTGGCATTCACCACAGCCGGTTGTGTTCCTCTGCTATTTCAGGGATGTTTTCATCAACTGGTCTTAAAGTTCGCAAGCAGGGTTCTATCCCATGGAGAGTGTCCTTTAGAAACTGGGACAAGAAACAAATTCGCCAGCCACCAGAGGAGCAGTCTCCAGTGTAGCGCTAACCATCCATCCCACCTGAAGACATAAACACTCCCGGCAGCCCAGCACTTGAATAAACAAACCAGCTCCCCTGCCCCTCCCAGCCTGTTTGCTTAAGTCTGGAAGTTCAGTGGCTGCTGTTCTCAGACCTGCAGAGCAGAGAGCCCCTCGGCTCCCTCTCCCCACCCTGCCCCTTCCAGCTAAAATCTTCCTGTCTGCAGCCCTTGAATCTTTCTGGAGTGTACTGAACGGGTTGCAGGCATTTCCCCAAGCAGAAAGGACCCAAATATGATCAGAGCCACATGTCTGATTTCGGGGACACCACCATGAACTTGTCCAAAGAGCTTTGTAGAAATTGCTTTCCATAAATCTTGAAGTAAAAAGAGCGGGCTCCATCTGCAGCCCGAGCACTCTTGGCGTTTATGGGATGGCTCTGCCCTGGGCAGCCATCCTTTTCACCCAATCCCTCTTGCGGTCAGTGACGGGGGTCAGGAGGTGTCCTGGTTTTGTGAGTCGTTTTGTTCTGTTGTATGTGCACGGACTCCAGTGGGGATTGAACCTGTGACCTGGGTCCATTAGCCCTGGACTTTAATCACGGGAACCACCATCCCAGAAGAGCTAGACACGCCCACCACCTGGGCTCCGCCTAGCTCTGAGCTCCTTCTGTTTCTTGTGCCGAGGGCCGGACCTCCACACACTGGAGACTTAAGCCGTCATCCCCTTCTGTTGCAGTTTAGGTAACCTTGAAAATTTCCTTGAATGCTCTTTGTTAAGTGGAGCCCAGAAGAAGAAATGCACAAGGCTGTGTCCAGACATGGGCAAGGAAGTGTACAAAGAACAGGAAGTCCTTACCCCAGAGGAGCTGCAGAGTAAAATGCAATGGGTGTGTGTGTGTGTGTGTGTGTGTGTGTGTGTGTGTGTGTGTGTTTCTTTTGGTTTCCAAGAGCTGCAGCTTGTAATGCAGACTGCCTACAAAAGCAAAGCATGACCTAGGCTCAGAGTATTAGATCTTTCTGATACCTGAGGGAGGAACACCTTGCCCATTCTACATGAAACGGGCGACAGGACATACTGCTTGTTCAATATGTGACAGATCAGCTGGACTGTAGACTTCTCGTGGGCTCCTGCACATTGGCTAATAAACCAGCTCCACACACAAACCGACTGTTCCAGGCCGGCTCCGTGCAACCCCGTTCACTTTTTAGCCTCGGCCGCTCTGAAACTGGCTCTTTTGCAGGACAAGAGTAAAGCCAGAAGAGGATGGATGCACATTACAATTCCAGATGCCGGCCTGCACCAGGTGCCTGGCCTTCGTTTTTAGTTCAGCGGGGCTGTCTGCTGACCCGTCTCACCCCGGCTCTGATGAAAGATGGACGGCTCTGTATTTTCTAATGGCAAATTATATATCGGAAGGCAGGAGATTTAAAAATTAATTCAAGATTAATTTACGGATGACGGCGCATGGAATTATTTGGCCCACTGATGAAAAATGAAATTTTCACTACAAAGAAGGAAAATGGTAGAAGTGTCAAATTTTAATCCCATTTCCCATAAAGAATTATCATGTCCCAAGACCCCTCATGGAACCCCAATTAATCACACCGTCTGCGAGCCAGCTCACATAAAGCAAGGTGGTGTAGCTTGTGTTTGGTAGAAGATTCCCACTCATGGGCAGAAAAAAATTAATCAGCCTTGTAACTCAGCATTAAGGGGAAAAAAATCAGAAACCAAAATACTCAGAGTGGATATGTACCCACATCAAGGGAAACATGTTACCTCTTCAAGCAAATGAGAAATAAATCACAAACCAGAAAAAGCCTTTTGTATCCGAGGCTCTGTTAAATTTTAATGTCTACTCGAAAGAAAGCAGGCTTCAGTGTTCACTAAATCAAAAGAAAGGTAGCACACTCGAGGAATTTCTTTATAAATGTGAGGGCATTTTCAGGGCGGGGGGACTGTGGCAACTACAATTTAAAAATATGCAGGCTAATAGAATATACGAGAATGAGGTCCTGGCCTCAAATTATGTTTTGTCTTAGAGAAAAATACACATTTTTTTTTTTTTAAAGAGGAGGTACTTCTTACCTCTGGCATATGCTACAAAATGAAAAATCAGGAAATAGGCTGACCCCCCCAGGAGGTCATGCTCCCTAATTTGAAATATTAAAAGCCGGATCTTTCCCTGCACATCTCTCAGCTCCGAGAGGCCGAGCATGTCCAGGCAGCTGTTGATGGCTAGCCTTTCCTTCTGCCTCCAGCTTCTTCCCTGAAAGTACTTGAGAGGGGAGCCACGTGAAGCAGGAGAGGAACCCTCAAGAACGTGTTTCGTTTTAAGGCCCTCTTTGGTCCTATCGTTTCTTGAAAACTCCACATGTGATCCCTTATTTTCATAGCACTGAAAAAAGAAATCGAGCGAATGACAGTGAAACTTGGAAAGCAACAGAATGGAATTGAATCTGTGTGCGAGTAGCACGCAGGGCATTAAAGGGCCCAGTGATTAGGGATCAGGCAGTGAGGCTCGCAGGGCTGTGTGCAAATCAGGCAGTTCACCTTTGATGAGGAGGGGTTCTGCTAGATCAGGTATTTTTATCCTGTGGGAAAGGCTCCTCATTTACACAGTGCCCCCCCAACTATCCCCGCTCCTCCCAGTCCACTGTGTGTGTCTCTGTGCCTGGTTACCTCATTAAAGAAAACCATTTCAAAGGGACTCTTGCAGTTGACAGCCTGGTTGGTTTTTTTTTTTTTTTTTTGTGTGTGTGTGTGTGTGTGTGTGGGATTTTTGCTGAGTAAGCAAGCATGCTGTTGAATCAATTTCTACGACTTCTACCTTTGGAAAGCAAGAAAATACGGTTAGCTGAACAATGCCCTTAATGTGCAGATGATGTGTAGACAGAGGAGAAGCCAGAGCACAGGGAATGATTTCGTTTGTGGAATGGACCCCATGTTGAACTTGTATCTCCTTCTTTATTATTGCTATTGTTACAATTTTTTCTACATTCTTGCATTTTAATTTTTTATTTATTAATCTATTTTTGTGGCACTGGGGATTGAACCTTCTGAGCCACACCCCCAGCCCTATTTTATTTTTTATTCTGAAACAGGGTCTCACTAAGTAGCTGAGGCTGGCTCCGAACTTATGATCCTCCTATCTCAGCCCCTCAAGTACTGGGATTATGAGCGTGCGCCATCATGCCTGGCTACATTCTTATTTTTAAAATGGAGTAGGAGATTGAAGATCACATAGCCTAGATGTATATAGATATATTGTATACATATATATATATATATGTATGTATTACAGATTGAACTCAGGGACATTCTACTGTTGAGCTGTGAGCTATACCCCCAGTCCTTTTTGCTTTTTATTTTGAAGCAGGGTTTCTCTTGAGTTACCGTGTGCTAACCTCTAACGTGCAATTCGATCCTTCTGTCTCAGCCTCCCAAGTATTGGGATTACTAGCATGTGCACCGTGCCTGACAATTTTTCAACATTTTTAAACAACCATTACTCTCAACACAGAAAACACAGAAGAGGACGTGATCCGGCTGTGGGGCTCACGGGCATCTGGGACTTGTCAGGAGAGAGTCATTGTGTAAAGGCTGTGTCGCACGCACCCACGGCTCTGCCTGTCCACAGTAGGGTTCTGGGTGCACGGGTGACTTCTGTTGGTGCTCAGGAGAGAATAGGGCAGGGAAGCACATCCCTTCTCTGAGCTGGAGAGAGCAGGTTCGGTGAGGGGAAGGATGGCATTCTGCTGGGAAGTCATGGGATTTAAGTGCCTTAGAGACATCAGCGTGGCGGTGCCTCATCCCAGAGATGAGGTAAGGCTTAGAAGAGACTGAGTGGGTGAGTCATCAGGGGGGTGACAACCACCCAGGAACATGTGTTGGGGAGAAAAAGAAGAAATGGAAGTGGAAGCCCAGAATAGTGCAGAATATAATACTTTGGTGAACTGGTCCCACAGAAGCGGGGGCAGCCCAGTAGCAGAGACCAGCAGCCGGGCCTCTGCTCTAGAAGGACCAGGATGATGCCCTTGAAGGACCAGGATGCTGCTCTTGAGGGACCAGGATGCTGCCCTTGAGGGACCAGGATGCTGCCCTTGAGGGACCAGGATGCTGCCCTTGAAGGACCAGGATGCTGATCTTGAAGGACCAGGATGCTGCTCTTGAGGGACCAGGATGCTGCTCTTGAAGGACCAGGATGCTCCTCTTGAGGGGCCAGGGTGCTGCCCTTGAGGAACCAGGATGCTCCTCTTGAGGGACCAGGACGCTGCCCTTGAGGGACCAGGACGCTGCCCTTGAGGGACCAGGATGCTCCTCTTGAGGGACCAGGACGCTGCCCTTGAGGGGCCAGGACGCTGCCCTTGAGGGGCCAGGATGCTGCTCTTGAGGAATCAGAATGCTCCCCTTGAAGGACCAGGATGCTGCTCTTGAGGGACCAGGATGTTGCTCTTGGTTTAGCATTTGCCTGGCCTTGGGCAGGTTGGCTGTATGCCACGAATCCTTACTCTCAAATTAGGGCTTCCTTCAGACTGAAACGGTCCAGGAACTGTAAGCACTTTTAGAAAACATGGACAGTGAGCCCCAAAGGGAAGGACCGCAGGGACTTCTTCTGTCTATTTGATATCAATAGCTAGCAACATGGAAGTTCTGAGAGCATGGTAGGTGGTCGCTCTGTCTGGTCTGTGGAAACCCTTCCAGCTCTCTTCTCTAGCGGATGCATATTGGTCCACTGTGCCAAAGAAGTGCTAAGCTCTTTGAAGGCAGAAGATGCAGGAAAAGTGATTTCTTAGGAAATCAAAAGGACCTGTCTCTGGGCACAGAAGAAAGGCTTCAGAAACCTTCCTTTAATTGAATGCATGGTTCATTCTGAATAATTGGTGACAGTGTATCCACCCAGTAAAACAAGCCATGGACTCTCAGAGGCAGGACCTATGATTATTATGTGACTCTGAGCAGTCTCTACGTTCTACCTTCAGGAACTTTCCAGCTACCTGGGGGTGTGACCTTTGCAGCCAGTGTCCCCAGCCTACAGGCATCAGATGATGGGGTGTGGGATGGCAGTTTGAAGCCCTGCCTCCTGAGACACCGCTGCTCCCAGGTTGCTCGGGCCTGTGAAGCTTTCTGAGAACCTTGAGTGATTTGAACTTTACTGTGGGTGGTTCATGGAAGATGCTTATCAAGATGCATCTCCAGTAGAGGTAGCTGGAAAGAGTGCTCCATTCCGAATAAGACCTGTGTTTACATACCTGTTTCACCCAAGGGTGGGAAATCCACCAAGTCCATTCATCTCTTTGAGAGGTCTTAATAGAGTTTTCTATTAAACAGTGATGATTATACCTTTTCTTGATGTCTTTGTAGGGCTCAAATAGGATAATGTGTATGAAAATTCTCTGTGAGTGATAAATGTCCTTGGTGCCTTCGAATGTGGCAGCTGTGACTGAGAAGTTTCAGAGCTCACCATCCCATCCTTCACACTAAAGGGGCCTCTCCCGGGTGTGGTGTTTCAGTTCAGAGTGGACAGTGTGTTCACCGTGCTAAAGATGGAATTTGTGGTGTGAAAAATGAAGATGTCACAATTCTGTCTTGCAGGAGAAATGTCCACTGTAGACACTTTCTCTCCCTTGCAAACTTTTCCCTCTCTTTTCTGGGTTTTCTCCTGCTTGCAAGAAAGAGGCTCACTACTTAGAAAAGCTAAATGGGAGCCAGGGCAGGAAGTGGTGCTGATGCACAGATGGGCACCCCCATGTCCATGACCCCATCCCATAGTGGACACCCAGCTACGAGTCCCTTTTTGTAGCCACGCCTTGCAGCTGGCCCATGTGACTGGTTTCCACCAATGGGGTACAGTAGAAATGAAGGCTACCCCCCCGCTCCCTGGGCAGAGCCTGCCTGAAGGCCATGAGCCTCCTCCAGGTTGCCTTCCCTGTCTGCCAGCTGGAGACAGGTGACTGGCCCATTAAGGGTCGGTGGTGCCCAACATGGAAGAAGCCTGTGTCCCAGAATCCCCTCAAGGAGAATGTCCATGCTACCCAGGAGCATCCATATGACTGCTACGTGGGAGAGGAACAAACCTGGATATGAGCCAGTATCTATATTTGGGGTCTGGAGATTAGCCTACCCCAGAAAGTTTTGGTTTACATTCTGAGATACAGGGACAAAAGTAATCCCCTAGACCCACATGTGGCCCAGACCAGCTCAAGTGTGTGGGTTTCCAGTGGAGATTCAGAGCTATGGTCTTAATAGTCATGGAGCATTCATCTGCCTAGGGCCAACTGTGGTCTTGTACATAGGATCTGTGTGCCTAGGACCACCACAATGGCCCTGATGAGGACCCTTCAGTTCAGAGTCACAAAGACACCCTCAAGGGTGCTCCAGGGTACCAAAAGGATGTCACAGGGTTGAAGGATCAAATGGCGATGTTGAACTTCTTGGGGTTTAGGATGGAAACCTGTGTTAAGGGAGCAACATGGACTCCCTTTCCAGTATCCTGGCTCCTTTCTGCACATCTGGTCTGCCCTTACCTTCCCTTGTCTGCTGGTCCTTTCTCCCACCCCCCCATGATGTAGGCGAGCATATGGAAGCCATTTTCTCCCCAGCCACGACTTGATGTGACCCCCCTTACCCCCAGCTGCAGGACTCAACCCGTTACAGAGAACTTTGTTCTTTTCTTCAAGTTCCCCAAAGCTGCTGTGCCTGTTTGTCTTTTTATGTGAGACCCTGGGACACCACCACACTTGGGTCCCGCCAGCCCCCTCCATTCCATCCAGTTGTGATTGGGGTTGTAGGGAGACATTTGGCATTTTAAAAATGGCTTTCAGAGGCAGCAGGGGTGATGAGCAAAGCAGATGTTATGCAAGGGGAATGTGGGATGATAGGTTAGGTCTGGAGTTTGGGCGTAACAGCAAGCAGTAAGACGCTAAATAAATGTTGGCTGTTATTACATGATACAAATATGCATGTACAACACACTCCATACTAACTCTGTTTCAGGCACTGTGTTTAAGTGTTGGGAAAACAAATTATAGGGCAACCTTTGTTCTTTAACAGTTAACAGTTTACTTGAGGAGGGATAAAAGCATGGCTATAAATAATTAACAAAAATAATAGTAAGCTAGTAAATAGACCTCATTCTTAACATCAACATGTTTTCTAGTGTCTCAGCAACAGTACCTAGTCCATGTTTCTTGAACACTTCCTCTTGGGTTGTTTCATCAGCTTTTCATATCAGCATTTTGAGCAGCAATGAATGCATTTTATGAAGGAGGATATGAGAGGTTCCATGAAGAGCTCCTCAGGTCTTTCCTGAGGCTCTAAACCAGCCATCTTCCCACAGTAGGGAGCTGCACGATGATGCTACCTGACCGACTCCCGCTCAGCCAGGCCACGGAAGACCCTTCCTGCTCAATGTGAAGACATTGGCCAGGACCTGGGGTCTCATCATGTTCAGGAGATGCATCGTGTTGGACTTTCTCCTGTTCCATGGCAGGCGAGAAATGGTGTGGGTCAGACAGATGCACGGAGCGAGCAGGCTTCAGAGCAGAGACCTCTCCTCTGCACCATTGTCATCAAATGAGATTTTGTGAGGTCAACAGACTCAGAGGAAGCTGGACTGGCTGGGAGAGTTGGTTCAAAAGAGAAAGCTCGTCTTTATCAGAGCGTGTGTTTGGGCACAGTGGGGTGCCACCAAGTGCACACAGCACTTGGTGGACAGTGTAACTTTATAAAGAACTTCACTTAGATAGCATCTATTTTTATACTCAAAACATCCAAAAATATACTTAATTGAGTAGATATCAGCACTAATTCCAGGGGAAACCACTCAGTATTTCCTACTTGCTGTTATCTCCTTCCAAATTAATATTTAACCAGTGCCCTGACCACAAGCTGGGCATCTGCCCCTTTCACCCAGCAGCCAAAGCCCAGCGGTGCTTTCTGGCTGAAGAGTGCCTCACTGCATGGGGTGATCTAGATAGACAACAACTGCTTTCCAAGGAACATTCTGGAAACTGCATCTGAAAACTGACTTGCACAAGAGAACCATCTCTGTGCCCATGTCTCATGTCAGGTAAAGGGAATGAGGAGTAGAATCCATCTGTGTAGGACTTGGGCTGAGCCGGGGGCACCGTGGACAAGGGCTGGCTGGTCATGGTTGCCGTGCAGCATAGCACTGAGTCATTTGGTGCTCAGATTTGAGGCTGAAATGCTGCGATCACAGACGGCCACAGCCCTGCTGCCATCTGCTAGCAGTTGGGTGGAGAGTTCAATCTGACAGAATTAAGCTAGACAGCTGGTATCAGATATTGAAAATCTAAGTCCAAACTTCGGACCAGCTTTTAGCAAAGCTGTTTCTGAGCCTGGGATTCGGGAAAGGGGTGTGGTGGGTGTTGCAAAGAACCCTTTATGAATCTGGCTAAGGGGCTGAGGGTTTTCCAAATGTATGCCTATATTTAATAGTCTCTTTATGTGCCATGACAGGATGTATGACACCTTAATTCTTGGTGTGTGTGTGTGTGTGTGTGTGTGTGTGTGTGTGTGTGTTACTAGGAATTGAACGTAGGGACATTCTACCTCTGAGATACATCCTCATCCCTTTTTTATTTTATTATATATTTTTTTTTGTTTTGAAACAAGGTCTTGCTAGGTTGCTGAGGCTGACCTTAAACTTGCAATCCTCCTGTCTCATCCTCCCAAATACCGGGATTATAGGTGTGCACCACCATACCTGGCTGGCAGTTTAATTCTTAAACCAGTGAAGCTGCAGCCAGACACCATTTTGTCACACAAACCATGACTATTTTCTTTCCAATGTGATGTGGGTCGTTCTTTCTCCAAGGGTACCTCTCCAGTGTAATTGTGGAACATCGGCTATCCTACCTGGCACTGATAATGGTTAGTGGAGGAGAAATGGTCAAAGGAATCCTCTCAGAAACAATCCCCAGGTATCAGAGGCTCCTGGTGAAGGGTCATGCACAAGTGGCATTCCTGGGGTGGCTGGGATCCCCAGATAGTTCTCTTTCATCAAAGCCTTCCATAGAAGCACCATGTGCTAACTTCGGAAGCCACAAACCAGGAGAAGCATCTATCCTGCATTTTGTGATGCTCTGGGATAAGCCTTCATCACAGGGCTTAAATGACTGTGCAGACCGGACACAGGTCGCCAGCCTACAAACACAAAATTTTTTTTTTAAACTTTTTTTTTTTTAACTTTTTTTTTTGTTTTTTGCGGTACCGGGGATTGAACGCAGGGGCGTTCTACCTCCGCGCTACGCCCCCAGCCCTATTTTTTATGCTTTATTTTGAAACCGGGTCTCACTAAGTTGTGGAGGGCCTCACTCAGGAGAGAGAGAGAGAGAGAGAAAGATAGGGGAGAGAGAGCGAGAGCTGAGGCTGGCCGCGAACCCAGATCCTCCGGTCTCCGCCTCCCAAAGTACTGGGATTACAAGCGTGCGCCACCACGCCCGGCACAAATTTTTTTTTTTTTTAAATTGAAATTGTAGTTCCTGTGCTCAGGCGGAAAGAGGAGAGCTGCGATTTCTTTCTTTCTACCACTGCTTGGCACGAGCTGCTCAGCCGTGTCCTGGAAAGCAGCCAGCGATGCATACCATTACAGTGCACTGCTGAAGAGGTGTGAAGTTTTCAGCGTGGTATCACAACATGTGAATGCAAATCCGTGTCTGCCAGGCTCTGCTGTAAGAAGAACATTCCCAGGAAGGCGAGTGTGTGCAAGACGCCTCTTCATGACACAGATTTGTAGCTGAGAGGAACTGAGAAGATGTGCTTCCCCTAGAAGGTGGTTTCTGTCTGGCCGGGGCTGGAAAGACATTAGCAGGAAGACCCAGTCGCCAGAAGATGCAGGGCAGGAAGAGAAGCCCAGCTAATTTATGGGCTGGGGGTTGGATACCTGAGTACTGCAGGCTGGGCTGGGTGTAGCTCCTCTCACCCAGCAGGCGTCCTCTGTGGCCAGGGACTGGAGTGCCTCCAAGCCTTTTAATTGATTGGTTTCTCTGATCAAAAGCCTTGAAACACTAGGGTCTGCAGGATCTTTGGGTAGTTCTATTCCTATCCTAAATTGGCACTTGAGTTATATAAATGATGGTTTTGTTCCAAGCTTAGATCCATAAGAGATTCTAATCTTGAGACATTCTGGAGACACGCAGTGGGTTTTACTAGGTAGCTTTATTTCAGAGATACCCACATGTAGTATAATGAGCTTAATAGAGCTGGGGTGTTGCTAGTTTTGGAAAGTGTTCTCCTATGAGTGTAGAGCCCTCTGGTTCCTTGAATTCAAGGAACAAAATAAAGAATTTTTAGGAAACAAAGAAAAGAAAGGGTAAGTGGGCAAAAGAATATTCAACAGGAAATGACAACCCTCAGGGTCCTTCGAGGTATGCAGGATGGATGGTACCTGTTGTTACTACCACTGGCAGGGCCCTTTCTGTCAATAGTTGACTCTCTTCTAGGCTGCTCACCCCTTCTAGAGAGGAGTCCCCCATCCTCTCCATGTAACTCCAGCCTCCTTCACCCACCCTTCAGCCCAACAGGGGTGGGAAGCCAGGGAGTGGACTGACTTCTACATTCCTTCAGGGATTCAAGATGTGGATTTAGACCAGTGAAGCAAGTGAGTGCCTGGCTCAGGGGAGCAGCTCAGACAACACTGGTACTGTCAGGCAGGGCAGCCCTCAGAAACTGGGACTATTGGGCAGACTATGAAGAAGAAACTGGAATTGCATTTTACATTGCATTTTCAGTATACATTTTTAATATATGTCTTGCCCAAACTGACTAATCAACAACAAATGTAAAAAATGGTAAAGATCAATGCAAAACTCTGGAACATTCCAACGTCATAACATACAAGTAGAGGAGTGTCTACTGAAAGCAATAAAGCAAAGACATGGAAGTGCAAGGGACCGCTCCCCCAGAGACCAGTGCGTAAAACAAGAGATCTGAAGCACTTGCTTTGGGGAAGGAAGTCTGGTGACATAGCAGACCTGGGCAGAGCCTAGATACCCCAGCGCAGGGCTCCTTTCTCTCCTGTGGGTCAGCAGCACCTTCCAGAGCCTCTGTAGCAGAGCCCAAGGAATGGTGTCCAGCCACAGTCCAAGCTGTTCGGTCAGCAAATTCATTCTGACATTTGGGGCACATGTTTCCATTGGAGGTGAGGGTACTTCAGCAGAAGACAGGGGTCTAGGGTGGGGAAAAAGAGGAGTATTTTCCAAAAAAGCTGTTTTGATTTTAAATTAAAAGCACAGTAGTTGTGGGGCCCAGAGGAAGTACAGGCTGGCAGTGAGGACATGACCCCATTCACCTGGCACAACCACAAATGTGCGCTCATCTTGTGCAGCCACAGATGTGCACATAGTTGCATAAACATGACTAGATAATATGCAACACGCATGCACATGTCATGCTGATGTGACATGCATCATTTTTCCTGAAATCCTATATAAGGAATAGGTTTGTGGAATAAAGCTGCTGTTTGTTCTCCTCCAGATGGTGACTCTGCCTGCGTTCTTCTTTCTGGGGTTCTCACCACCAAAACCTCCCCTGCAACTGTAGCTGGGCCCTGATAGGACCCCTGACAATTGGTGTAGTCGGCAGGATGAGGTGAGTGCCCCAGCAGCCTCCCCCCCCCCCAGATGAGCAACTCCAGGAGGAATAACCCAGGGTGGAGGGAATGTGGCCCCTGGCCTCCCTGTGGTTCCCAGTAGCAGAGTATCTGGCAGTTTGGACCCCGCAAGAGAATTGAGATGAAGTACATCCCCAGCCAGAAGTCCAAAAGGTTTTAAAGGTGCTGCAGCCACACATTCCAGCATGCATTGGCAGCTCCATGGGCCAGGCAGAATGTCCTGGATGCAGCAGCAGAGATGCAATTCTGAAGGCATGGAGGCCAGCTTAGTCCAGGGTGACAAGGGGACCATCACAGCAGCCCTGGGCCAGGCAAATTCCATTGCAGTGGGCTCTGCTGGGCCATGTGGGCCCTGGTGGCCAAGCTGGGCGAGTCAGGATGCCAGAGGACAGCACATGCTGGGAACCGCTATGGTGACAGCAACTGGCAGGCAGCTATACCAGACATTTGGCTTGGTTACCCAGTTAGCAGGGGAACCAGCTGACCTGAGGCTGCATGCATAACTATATACTGGAACCCCTGCAATGTGCAATGCGTCCTGGAATTAGTTGATATGGGAGCAGACAGCACCATCCTCTGTGGCAACCTGGACAAATTTACCAGACCTAAGGCTGCCATAGGGGGTTATGTAGGCTGTCTCATTACAGTTGTACATGTCCCAGTGATTTTGGGAATTGGACCTTTGCCTCCTAAGCAATATGATGTGTATATACCCCCCACAGCTCAGTACATCCTGGGGGTGGATGTGTTACAGGGACTGACTATTGGAGAATTCTGGCTACAGGCATGTGTGGTAAAAGCCATCACTAGAGGATATCTCCATCATGCTCCTTTACAACTCCCCCAAGCCAAGAGGATTGTGAATGTATGGCAGTACCAGTTACTGGGGGGTGGGGGGGATAAAGAAATTGGACAAAAGATATTAAAGTAGAAAAGGCAAGTGTAATCTGCCTGACTCATTCAACTCTCCTGTATGGCCAGTGCAAAGACCTGATGGTCCCTGGCGCATGATAGTGTACTATCAGGAGTTATACAAAGTGACACCACCCTTGCATGCAGCGATACCTAACATTTCAGAACTGATGGATCACCTGTCACATCAACTGGGACAGTTTCATTACGTTGTAGACTTGGCAAATATCATTTTCTCTATTAATGTTACTCTGGAAAACCAAGAACAATTTGCTTTTACCTGGGAAGGGCACCAATGGACCTTTTTGGTATTGCCCCAGGGATATATGCATAGTCTCACCTTGTGTCACAATCTGGTGGCACAGGATCTGGCCTCCTTGCGGAATCCTGAGGCTATATGGTTGTATCATTATATTGATAATATTATGCTAACCTCTGATTCTCTTGCAGAGTTAGAAGTTGCTGCATGCGGCCTCTGAGCCACCCTCCAGGAAAGGGTGTGGGCTGTCAATGAGGACAAGGTCCAGGGCACTGGGTATTCTGTCAAATTCTTGGTAGTTGTCTGGTTGGGTAAGACAAGGTTGATACCCGAAGCAGTGATAGATAAGATGCAAGCATATCCTCAACGGGGAATGGCCAAACAGTTACAGACATATCTGGGTAGGAATACCCCATTTGGGTTTTGGTCACAGCTATAGAAAGAGACAGAGGCACACTACTCTCTCATTGAAAAATAGTTAGCAGCCATATATGCTGCCATCTTAGCTTGTGAACCCATTATAGGTACTGGGTCAGTGATAGTGCAGACCACCTACCGTATTGAAGATTGGCTGAGGTCCTAGACTTGGATCCCCTGGCCAGGGATAGCCCAAACACCCACTCTGACAAGGTGAGGCACATACTTAGAGCAATGAGCATGGTTTTCTAGTAGCCCTTTGTCTGAACAGTTATGTACTTTGCTGGGGCCAGTGCATTTCTGAGTGACAGCCCTCTCAGAATCCACAGAAGCAGACGATGCCCCAAGTCCCTATGAGGAAGGGAAAGTCCCATGGAAGTGGGAGATGCTCCAAGTTCCTATGAGGAAGAGACAGCGCCTATACCCATGGAAGCGTGGTATACTGATGGCTCTTGTCCTAGGAAACTGCCCACACATGGGTGGCTGTGGCTTTACAACTGGCCATAGAAATGTTTTGGTATGAGACTGGAGGTAGATGCTCCAGCCAATGGGCCAAGCTCTGGGCGGTCTGGTTAATTCTCATGAAGAGACTGGGCACTTGTGTGTCTGTATAGACATCTGGACAGTCTACTGGGGACTAACCTTGTGGCTGCCCTGATGGGCAGCCACAAGATTAGTTGATTGGGCACCGCCCATTGTGGGGCAAGGGTATGTGGGAGGACCTTTGGAAATGGGGCCTCTGAGAAGGAGCTACTATACATCATGTTCCGGGGCATAGGCATTGGCAGGCCCCCAGTAATGACACTGCTGATTCTTTAGCAAAAGTCCATGCTCTCCAATTACCCCCAGAACCCTTGTCTGTATCACTGTGGATACGTGAGAAGCTAGGACATGTAGGTGCCTGCACCATGGAGCTCATAGCCCTGTGATGGGGATTGCCTCCTCTCCATGCTCAAGCATAAGATGCTATATGGCAGGGTCCTTGGTGTGCAGAATACCACCAACAGCGATATAGGGTTCCTAGAACCCTGGGACAGATTCCCTGAGGTACTCAACCTTTACAGGAATGCCAGGTTGACTATATTGGCCCAATGTCGATGGATCAGGGGCTCTAGTATATTCCAGTGGCCATGGATTTGGCCACAGGTTTGGGTTTTGTCTACCCTGTAGCACAAGTGGACCAGTGATATACTGTAGCCACCCTTGAACGTTTGTTAGTGGATTATGGTCAGCCTTTGGTAGTGGCAAATGACAGAGGTATCTATTTTAAAGGTCAACAGGTACAGACCTGGGCTAGGGACAATGACATGTGGTGGAGGTTGCATGTTCCCCAAGAAGCTGGAATGATCAAACATTTTAACAGACTCTTAAAAGAGAACCTGAAGGCCTTAGTCCTCTCCCCTCATTGGAAGAGGAGGTGGGCACAAGTGCCCGGGGCAGTGCAACTTTTAAATAAGCAACCTCGTCTTACCCTTTAGATAAGATCATAGCAGGAATGTCCCACACTTTGAAGATAACAGGAAGCTTGGAGGAAACCCTGGTTGGAACTAGAGGTAATAGAAGGATACTTCTTACTCCCTGTACCTAAGCCCTTGGCCCTGGGGCAGCAAGATGTCTGGGAGTGGCCCTGGCATGTGGGAGTGTCTTAGGAACCATGTGCAGATGTCTCAGGTTGCACTTCTGGAGCCATGGAGTCTGTGACAGAAGACCCAGTTACAACTGGACCCTTAGATAGCTGCCTGGCCATGCCCAGTACAGGTCATACTTCTCCCATGGGCAGAAGGCAGGATCTTGAAAGGCACACAGGTCATAAGATGATGGCCTAGTCTGTGATATACTGTGAAGGATGCTCCTAACCCCTTACCTCCTACCCAGGGTGCTTTGGTGTGGTACCATCACCCTGGAACAGTTTGGCACCATTACACTATTCTGGTCACTGTTCTTTTACAAGACCCGTATGTTGCCTGCATCCTCCTGGAAGAGAGGGACTTACCTCTAATGGTCTCTCTCTCTCTGCCCTGTCCTACCATCCAGGAATAGGAGGGAATAGCCTGCTTTCCTGAGCACACACCTTTCCAAGACTGCACAACACCTCCCATTACTGGGAGGTTTTGTCCCATTGCTGGGTCTATACCAAGCTACCAGTGGAAGCAGCCAAAGGTCTCCTGTGGTGAATCTCCAACAACAGAAGCAACAGAAAATTCATTTTGCCACATCAAAGGGCCCGCCAAGACCAGACTTCTGCTTTTCAAATAGCATATTTGGCTGAAGGAAAGGAACAGGTAGAACCCACAGGGACACCCACAGAACACTGGGCTGTGCGCTTCTAGTTCAGGGGTTGTAGCAAGAGTTCAGAACATGTGGGTGGGATCCCTGATTGATCTGTCTGCTAGAACTCCCATGCCCACTCCACCTTCCTGAAGCACCTTCATTTCTCACACCTCACACAGTGCTACTGTTTAGGTAAAGAAAGCAGAGGTGTTCAAGGAGGTGGGGACAGACAGGTCGGGAAAGAGTAAAGTGACCCATGTTATTCTAGATTCAGTTGGTGGCCAAAAGAAAGTTATTTCCTTTTGAAGGTGAATCAACAGCTCAAGAACAGAAATAAAGAAAAATAAACATAACGGGTAGAATATGTTAATGGAATACTTGAGATTTACCTCAGGAAACAAAAAATTTATATTTTGGTACTGGGCATTGAACCCAGGGGCATTCTACCTCTGAGCTACACCCCCAGCCCTGTTTTATTTTTTTATTTTGAAAAAGTCACCCTGAGTTGCTGAGGCTGACCTCAAACCTGTGATCCTCCTGTCTCAGCTTCCTAATGAATGGGATTACAGCCACTGCACCCAGCTAGGAAACAAAGATTTTAATCAAATGCATTATACCTTCAATTTTTTAAAATTCTGGAATAAAATATTACTTAATGACAACATCCTGAAGGGAGATTTTTAACCAGGAAAATACACTGAGGCAATGGGAAGTAGGAAAATATACTGAGGAGATGGGACGTCATTATAGTATTATGTGAGAATTCAAAACCCACATTGATATTTATTTGTTGAGTGAAGTCAATGAAATTCCCAAATATGCAGCATCATGTGATGTATCTTCTCTTTACCTTCCTTCCCTGAAATATCTGTGCAAAGACATAATCTAAGTAAATAACGCACAAATTGGGCAAGCTGTGGAATAAGACCTGGAGATATGATTGACATTAAATGAAGCTAAATCCCAATAATTGGGGATTATGGTCTCTAACTATGTCAGTGTTGTCCTTCATGAAAGACAGCCACAGCATGCAAATGCCACCGTAGGTGTGCATGGAAGGGATGTAGCTCTGTGTGCTCAAGTGTCCGGAGACGGGGATGGGAGCACAACTTACATAACATCATTAATCCAGCCTACCATGCAGCTCAAGGCACCAGTCCAAGTGAACATGAGATGGGAAGCCCCCTCCACTCCCCTGGAAGACCCAGGTCCTTCTTGATACCCAGGCTGTGGGCATCTTCCTGAACTGTGGTTGAGTGTTTAAAGATATCCACTTTGGTGGGCTGGGTCCCTAAGAGCAAGCCACTAACTTCACCTGATACTTAACCACAGAAGTGTTTTCAACGGTGTGAAGGCAAGGCTTGAGTTTGTGAGCCTTCTTGAAGGACTTTATCAACCTCCTGAAGTGCACCTTCTTAGAGAATTCTCAAGGGTGATTTTGTCTACAAATGCCTTTTTTTTCCTTACCCATGAGATTTGGAATCACATCTCACAGAAGATGCAGTTCTGCAAAATTATTAACCGATAAGAAGAGACTAGGGAAAAGATTCAAGAACTTAATTACCAATTCTGGGATGAAATGTAGATATTCCAAGAGAGTTCTCTTTGATAAAAAGTGTGCTAGCCAGCTTTTTTTTTTTTCCTGCTGTGACTGAAACACCTGACAGGAACAGTGTAGAGGAGGAAACAATCTCTTTTGGCTTACAGTTTCAGAGGTTGCACTTTGTGGACTGCTGGCTCTGTTGCTTTGGGCCTGAGTGATACAGAACCTCATGGTAGAAAGGTGTGGTAGAGGAAAGCTGCTCAGCTCATGGCAGTCAGGAAGGACAGAGAGAAAGAGAGAGGAAGAACTCGCTGTCTTGCCAAAGTTGTAGAAACAATGTAATTATCAGTGCACATTTTTTTGCACACTTTCTATTTGCTCTTCGAAACTTGCCACAGACTGTTGGTTCTGGTTCTGGCTCGGCCCAAGTTAAAGTACTTCCTTTTTCACTTTTATCAGTTACAAGAAGTAGAAAGTGGTATGTATCATCAATGATTCTTCTTCAGGAAATGAGAAAAGAAATCCCCTCTTTTAGCCTGGAATGCATAGAATACAGGGAATGACTTTGGTTAAACTTTGGGAGAAATTCAACGGACATCTCTTTTTATCAGTTCCCAGAGTCTATTGACAGATCCTTTCATTCAGTACTGAAATAGAACATACTCTGGATTTGAGAATCCAAACTCACCTTGTTAATACCATACCTCCTACCACAAAACTCATGTCCAAGCTATCAAATCATGTCCTAGAAATCAAATGTCCAATGTCTACTTTAAGTTGGAATTTACTCTTTGGCCCTTTAAGGAGGCAGGAAGAATCATTTTCATGGAAATGGACTAGGATATTAGAAACTAGCTTGCCAAAAGTTAAGTCAAGTTGGTCCTTGAATATCTTAATCCTAAGCACTGATTTTCATGATGTAGTCTGCCTACATTATTAATTATCCTATCTGCAATGTGTTGTATTTAATCACAGCCATATCACAGGATTTTTGTCCAGAAATAAGTTGAGTAACTATTTAAGATGCATGTCAGCTACAGCTCCTAACCCTGTTGTTTTAAAGGTATCAGTGAAGACAAATCACCCGTTATTACAAATGACCTTTAATGATACGTCGGTGACATGAAAATAAAGATAATAAATACTAATCCGCTTTGTAGCTCTTTTCCCATGGTGTTGTTGACATTTCAGCCTGATTCCTTATGCTATTTTAAATGTGAATAACCGAAGCTTGACTCTAAAGCCATTTATTTTTGGAAAAAGATTCAAATGAATGAAACTGCATGGAGCTGGGGTCCTTGGGAGCCACTCCAGCCAGGAAACAACAGACTCAGAAACTTCGCCCCTTCTGTTTTGTTAAAGGCAGTCATGGAGCAAGTCCATCCAGGAGGCAGCTTTCCACTCGCCGGGCAGAGTGGTTGAGCCCCCTGGCTGCCTCCAGCACTCAGAAACATCTGTATCCTCGTGCGGCTCGAGCCTGAGCCCAGCAGCTGCTGTGGGCAGGCGGTGATGAGCCGGCTCCCTGTACGACTCAGACTATCGCCTTCACATCAGGATGCAGCCTCAGTGAGAGAGCCCTCCTCAAGCCCCTGCCTCTCTCCCCTCTCCAAGAGAAGCCTGTTTTCATTAATACACACTTTATAGCCACAGCAATAGCAAAACTCCAGGCTTGTTTTCAGTGCAAACAGCTTCATGGAATGTGAAGAATAAAAAAATAGATCTCTGAAGGGTATTGTCCTTGAACACCATCAAATGTTGGTTGCATCAAAAAAGACAAGGAAAACCAAGCCGACCTGAAAAATCCTAACAGAAAATGTTCCCCCATGGTGGGTTGAGATTTAATCACCTTTAAAAAAAAATGACTCTAGAACATTCAAAACTCAAATGTTCATATCTTTGATCCTCTTGCCTTTAGAAATACAGTTCACTAGCTGGGGGTGGTGACGCACGCTTGTAATCCCAGTACTTGGGAGGCTGAGATCAGAGGATGCAAGTTCACGGCCAGCCTCAGCTACTTAGTGAGGCCCTCTGCAACTTAGCGAGACCCTGTTTCAAAATAAAGAATAAAAAAATAGGGCTGGGGGTGTAGCTCAGAGGGGGGTTCACTCAATGTAAATATGATGGGGTCATTGCATGATGCCCAATTTTACAATTTGTCCTCCAACAAACATGAGAAAATAATTAAAGAAATTGCTCTAAAAACTCTGCTGACTTTAAACACAAGAATGTCACGGGATAGTTGATGGTCTAGAATAGATCATATTCATAAAAGCTGCCCATACAGTCCATAAAGCATCTTTCGGTTCAGACATCAGTTACACTCACCCTCCGGTCGGCATCTTTCATTCCCAGCGCCAGGGGCTCTCGAGGGGGCTGTGCGGTGTGCTGGAAGCAATCACAGAGAAAACCTGACTTCAAAACTATTTGTTATTTGACTTCTCCTCAGAGACTGCCAGGAATAGTACTGAGGAGTGCGTGGAATGACTGCAGCTGGGAGAGCCTGGTGTGCTCATTTGCTGGGCCCTGGATGGAGGTGTTAATGCTTAGCCTGCAAACTCTGGAGCAGGCAGAGGGAGATGGCCTTTTGTAGTCCTCAATCATTAATTCATTCATAGATTCATTCACTCACTCAACAAAAATCCATGGAGTACTACTCCATGCAAGCAACGCTCTTGACAGTAAGAACGAAGTGGAAAGCAGAGCAAGGATCCTTCCTTCCCTCACGGAGCGCAGGTTGCAGTGAAGGAAGCAGGCAGAGCCCAGGCGCGCAGCCATGCTGCAGTCCCAGGCGATGATGCAGACTAGGAAGGAGATAGATGTCAATGCAAGGCGAGGGGTGAAGGGGCAGGAGCATGGGCTGCTCCGTGTGCCGCCAGAGAAGGTATGCTCGCACTCCTGCAGGGAGGGAGGCACCGTGGTGTTAAGGGAGTGGGGGAAACGGGCAATGCAGGTGGCCCGAGAAAGGGGCTCTGTACAGAAGGAGACACCTGGCATGCACGCCTCATGGACATGCACAGGGATGCATGGGGAGGAGAGCCAGGAGGCAGGAGCAGAGTCCCTGAGAAGAGGCTGGGAGGAGAGGAGGCTGAGAGGTGGTCAGGAGGGGGGTCTGGCACGGCCATTGTACATTGGCCTTCACTCTAAATGGGACAGGAGGGGATTCAAGAACTTTGAGAAGAGTAGTGACGAGATCTGACAAATTCCCAAAGGTGTCATGAAAGAGTCTACTGCTGAGGAGCCTGGGGTGAGCAGGCAGCCTGCTGAGGAACCTCGTCCTGTTCCAGGGCAAGATGGTGCCTGGGCCCAGGGCTGGAGCCATGGGGGGTTGACGATCAGCCACACTCCACACTGATGTGGACGCAGACGAGGAGGAGTCGGAGTCAGGATGGACGGATGGGCTTTCAGACAAGAGAACTAGAAGAATGGCACTCCCATTCATGTCCCTGACAGGTCACGCCCTGCTCCTGCATGACCTGCTTCACACTCAGACTTCTAAGAGGAATTGTAAAGATGACACAGCCATCGCCAGACGGCACCATCTTTGCGGTTGATCAGGACAAACATGATGGAATTTCCCCCAGGGTCTTTCTCTCTCTGGCCACATAGCAGATCCATCAGAAATCCTGCTGATTCTACTCAGAATCGGTCACCCCGTACAACCCCACTACGGTCCCTGTGGTTCTGGCCAGAATCCTCTCCCTCCTAGGTGGTTGCATCTGCCCCTTGCTGGTCTCCCTCTTGTCCCCTTCATGACAGCAGCCACAGCAAAAACCTGGCCTGTAAGACCAGGCCTCACTATGCTTCTCGATTTACCTGAGGGGAGGGAGACCTAAAATACCAAATGAAAACCTGTGCACCCACCAAACCCAGTGTTAGAGCATAAATAGGAGCTTCGTAAGGCAGGGTGATTTGGGTTTTCTCTGTCGCTAAAACTTTGTTCTGATCGACTTATGTGGCCGCTGTTCCTCTGATTATACATCATACTGGGTACAAGTAAGGTGACTGACTGACTGCACGCTCCTCTCTCCATTGTGTCTAAAACTATATTGACGATTTTAAATCTTGTCTCCTCAAGTTTTAAGGTCCTGTTGGATGTTCCTTGTCCTTTCAGTTACCACAGAACAGCACTTCTTAGCCAGAAGCAAGCGACTCTATGTAGACAAAACTCTTTAGAATCGTTAATACTGCCATGAATGACCTTTGTCACTTCCCTCCATGTCATTGCTCCCTGTGTTTTGTCATGAAGAAGCCAAGTTAGAGGATGTGAGTGGACCATCCAGCCCACCCAGGCTGCCTTGGAAAGAACTGGTCCTATGGTTTCATCGCACTTACAACCTCTGTTTAGGAACTTTTGGTTTTCTGCCTTGTGTCAAAGTAATTTCTGTGGATTTTGTGTGTCTGCTATGAGACTCAATCCCATAAAGAGAGTGGACAAAACTCATTACAGATCTGGGGACAGAGGAGCGATTGTGTGTGGTTGAGGAGTGTGTCAGAAACTTCTGCTTGCTTCCTGAGACTCAGCTTTCCCTCTTCCTTCTTCTTCTTCTTTCCTTCTTTGGTGCACTGCTGCTCAGAAGAGAAGGGTGTCTTGGCTTATCCCTAGCACCAAGGTCTTGGCCCACGAGGTATCACTAAAAGCAGAAGAGCGGCTTGAAGACAGTAAGCGCATCCAGAGGTCTTGCAACAGGAAGCAGGCGAAGCGTGAGATGGTGTTTGGAGGCAGTAGTATTGCCATTTGGAAAGCATTTCATTTTTACTTCTGAGGATGAGGTGAGAGCAATATGAGATAAACATAAGGAGAGAGATACAGTGGCTATACATTGATGGTGAAGGAGAGAAATGTATAGATTGTTAAATAACACCAAGAGGGGTGAGAGGTGGTGCCACAGTGGATATACATTGAAGGTAAAGGAGAGAAATGCATACATTGTTAAATAACACCCAGAGGAGTGAGAGGTGGGACCCAGACTCTGGGATTCCCAGGAAAGGCTCAATTCCCCAGGAATGAAGGGGAGCAGGGGCTTGGTCACAGAGCCACATGGAGGAAGGAAGGGGGACGTTGGAAGGATTCCTCCAAGACAGTATGAAACATTCCCAGAAAGTTGAAGGCCCCGGTTGGTGCTGTGGGGAGAGTGGGGCCCAAAGCTTGGAGTGCATGGAGACAGGAAGAAGGAGACAGAGCTCAGATAAAAGCACAAGTAAGGAAACTGGCTCTCTGTGGTGACACCAGGAACCAGCTCTGTGTCCTCTGTCCACTGTGGGTGGCAGCTAAGGAGGGGACATAAGCAGATGGCCTGGGATTACAGGATGAGGAAGCAAGTTGGAGCTGAGAAGCTCCTGAAGGCTGGACCAAGAGGACAGCGATGGGGCAAAAGCCAGGCCATGGGCAGATACAACCAAAGGGACAGAAGAAATAGAGACAGGGACAGAAGGACACAGGGTGCAGGCTGGAAGAATGGGCAGAGTGCGGTGGCTGGAGCTGGGAGGTTGCACTGCTCAGCCAGGGCTCATCGCTCCACGCATCGTTTTTATTTTTTGTGCTTAGGTAAGACACGAAACAGTAGGTTGATTACTTGATGTTGTGTTTTACCTAGGATTATAGACGGTATGTTCGCTCCAGATGCATTCGCAGCTCACCTGTTTGTTTTGTACTTCTTGTTGTCACTTGCTGTCTGGATGGCGAGGAGACTGACACGTGAGACATTAGGAACCTGTTTTATCAACGGGCTTGTGCTGGGTAGAGCTACTGGAACTATCACTTACTGCGCTGCTGCGTGTCCATTTTCAAAGCAAAAGCGGTCACATATCCTGCGTCTGGGGACAATCCAAGACCGGCAGTCAACTGAGGAAACACCTCCGATTTGGGTTCTTGACAGACAAATCTGTTATATATCTATCTCCCCTAGATCGTAAGCCACTCGCGTTCAGTTATCACATAGCCCGTTCCTCTGACGGCACCTCAGAATCTGACTCTGTTCTGGCTCCGAAGGCAGAATGTGGTCACTGGAAACAGGAAGATTTGAAATCGAGCTTCTGCCCTGCCACGTAGCACCTCTGAGCAAACTTAAGCTTGCTCGGATTCAGTTTTACCGTCCCTCAATCAGTAGCCAGCAGCCTCCGGAGGTGGTCTTGAGGGTTCCGTGGGATTCCTGATGTCCACATGTGAGCTGTGCCATGCCGGGCATGTAATGATTTTTATTGTCATTATAGTTATTTTCATAGCTGACCTCGTCGTGAGAGTGGGCACTGCACAGAGACTTGACTAAGGGATGCCATTCTAAGAATGTGAAGGATCCACATAGGGGCTCGTGTTCAACACCAGTCGAAGCACAGGAGAAGGTTCTGTGGGCTGGGTCTGAGGAAGCCCAGGAGGGCAGAAGGTACCGGTGGGCCTGGGTGGGCTGCTGGCCTTGCTGTGTGTGGGAAGCCCAGGTTGGAGAGTGGGGTACATGGTTGAGGTGAGGAGTAGAAGGGACAAAATGGAGGTTTTTTAAGGGATTTTATCTTTCTCCACCTGGCTGGAGTGGAAGCTACCTTTGGGAAGCAGTAGGAGGTCACACTTGAAATATCCTTTCTCTAGAACATTCTGACAGGACTAGGTTGCTGGCTGAGAAGTTCGGACTTCAGAGGCCTCATCCTGGGAAGAGAAATAGACCTAGAGCATTTTGAGGCAGGAGAGCGACAACTTTCAGGAGCAGTTAACCCCCGCACCTTCCGTGGCCTCAGAAGGACGCAGATGGTAGCAGGTTAAGGAAATGGAGCAGTGTTCTGGTTGCCGCAGCTGGACCAGCTCTTTCGAAGAATCAGTGAGTGTTGCAGGAGGCTTCTGTCCATGGAGGACAAGAGATAGAAGCTGGAATAGGATAGAGCAAGTCTCTATTCACCGGTGAGGCCCAGAGAGCAAAGCTCCGGGTCTGAGCCCCGAATGGCGTCGTCATACAGATTATATATAGTCCCAGTGGGACAGGTTTTGATTGGATCAATAACAGGCAGGGGTACCAATATGGGGGCTCAGGTCAGGTTTCATTTCTGTTCCCTGAGCTAGATTTCCTGTATTAGCCTCCATGTGGCCAGGACTGGGTGGCACCATCTTGGGCTCCACGTGGTTGGGACTGGGTGGCACCATCTTGGGCCCAACGTGGTTGGGACTGTGTGGCACCATCTTGGGCTCCACGTGGTTGGGACTGTGTGGCACCATCTTGGGCTCCACGTGGTTGGGACTGGGTGGCACCATCTTGGGCTCCACATGGTTGGGACTGGGTGGCACCATCTTGGGCTCCACGTGGTTGGGACTGGGTGGCACCATCTTGGGCTCCATGTGGTTGGGACCAGGTAGGGCCATCTTGGGTTTCTGCTTCAGTAGGGGAGAGGGCATTGCCATCTGGGAATACTTTGGGCCTAGATAAAGAAGAGCATATGTCATGTTGTAGAAATCCTGCACCCCTCAGATGACAGATAAGGAATGCTGTCTCTGTAGCAGGTCATCTATTGGTATAATATTAAGCACTTTGTGTGGTGTGTCTCGTAGTGCATGATGTGGTACACCTGCTTGAGCAGCCGAGGGGGTAGAGAGACTGAGCTGGTTAACCTGGTGTGATGCTCCATCGCTGGGGGCGGTGGCAATGGAAAATCCCACAGAGCATCAATATATGTGGCTGGAGAGAAGGATGAGGAGGAGGTCGCTGTCAATAGACACACACACTTCATCAGACACACTCTACACACACATACTGCATTGCATACAAATGTCTCAACACACACATATAACAGACACTGCATCACATATGTCTTTCAATATGTAGAAGCATATCTATATCTATAATCGATCTCTCATCTATCTACCTACCTACCTATCTTTGTGCATCCATCCATCCATCCATCCATCCATCCCTCCCTCCCTCCATCCATCCATCCATCATCTGTTTGTACTGGTGTGGTACCTGAATGGATAATGTATGATTTAGTTTAAATAAGAAAGTACCAGGCATAATTAAGTTTCTTGATCACTTTGCAGTGGAAATTGCATTACCCTTTAAAAGTTCTCATAGAAGATTAAATAAAATTAAATATGAGATAGAATAATAAAGTGAAAAATAAATATTCATTTCCTTAAATGTTAATATTCAATATTTTAAAATGTTTCCCCCCCCAAAAGTCAAAGAAACAACCTTTAAATTAAAATGATAATAACACAGTTCTGGTCATGAGGCCTCTTTTAAAACTAGATTTTTATTAAACTAATTTATAGTATTTTGAAAATTATGATGCTTTTCATGCTGTTTTGTGTGTCAAAAAATTCAATGTTACTGGGTTGTTGCTGTTTTTTAAATCTGACACTAAATGTTGACATTAATACAAACTGGCATCAGACAACACAAAATGTTGTGTTTCACTTTTAAGGCTACATAAATCTTTATGCATTTTATTTTTCTATAAAAAATAGTGGGACTTTTGCTTTGCTTTGCTTTGTTGCTCTTCTGTAAGTTGCATCTTAGAGACATTTTAATGAAGGTGCTCCTAATCGTAGAAAGAAGAAAACATGGCGTGAGACGTAAGTGCCTGAGCCGTGCTCAAGACGTAAGTGCCTGAGCTGTGCTCCGGGTGCTGAGAATCTCCAGTGTACGTCAGTGTCCCCGCACCATCACCGTGGCTGTGTGACTGTCAGGAAGCAGAGGTTCCGAGGGCCCTGCACCTATGTTTGCGGAGGGAACAGAGCTCTATGAGCCACATCAGCTCCCTAGAAGTTGGAGCAGAGACCCAGCATGGTGGGAGCGGTATTCCCTGTGAAGACAAGTTCTTTTGCAGCTTCTTGCTGGCCGCCTGGCGCGCAGTTACCTCCTCTGCAGCAGCTTCTCAGCCGCTGAGCGGACTCCTGTGCAGGGGTGTCTGGACTTGTCTCTTCGTGGGCCCTGAGAGAATCCAGCCCCACGTTGATCCCTGGAGCTCAGGGGCTGTGGCCTCTGAGGGGTCGGATTTCAAGATTTCAGCTCTGGGCTGGAAAAGCAAACAAACACACACAGTGTACTTAAGCTTTAGGGAGGCCCAGTGGCCTGAGCACTCTCCTGGGAGGCCTCCGCGGCCATGTTGGATGTAAAGGCTTTGTGACATAGACTCGGGTCTGTCTGGGTCTCTCTCCCCCTCTCTCTTTCTTCTCCTGCGAAGATCTCAAAGTGCCGTCCGTCCTGACAGTCAGGGGGACTTCTGGAGTCTGAGGAGAGCTGACAAATGTTCTTGCTTTTCTTCCTAGAGTGTTTAAAGTGCTTACTTTCCTCATATACGTCTCAGCAGAGCATGTCTGAGTCTTCATGCACAGGATAATGTCAGTTTTAACAGTGATTTAGAGAAATCCCTTCTTGAAAGCCCCGATGGCTCGGGAGGAGCCTGGGTACCAAGGAAGTCTCGAGGGCTGTTCCAGGAGCTCAGGGCACAGAAAGCAGCAGCTCTATACCCCAACGATCACTCACTGTGGTGTTTCTGCTGCACCGCCTCTTAGAAATGTCAGTTACCATTAAGTAAACAAAGGGCGAGTGCATGGTACCTATAATATGGTCTCATTTTGGGGGGCATTTTGCATGATAAATATGCATACATGTGGTGCAGAAATATGCACATGTATATGGAGAAACTCCAGGAAAGACGTCCCCAGAGTGTGAGCCAAAGGCCCCAGGGCTGTGGGGTGATTCCCATGTCCTTTCCTTTGCGAAGTAATATTTCTCAATTTTCTGCATTGATCTAAGTTTTTCTTTTATTGATTTATTTCTCAGGGGGTAGGACCTAAATTGTATTTCTGGAAAGAAGGGAAATCAGAAAGAAAGACAAAAAAAAAAGAAAAAAGAAATACAGTAAGATGCTAATGGGAATTTTCTGGTTGGTGGGGAGCATGTATATATATTTTTCCTCATTCTTCAATAATGTGTATATGTTATTTTTATAATGGAAGTGCATGATAAGGTTTAAAAATGTGAGCCTTTTGCTTTGACACTCTTGGAAGAAAAATATGGGGAAATCTACTCCCACTCCCAACCATATTTTATTTAGAGCTTAAGATCCCATTAAGAATTAGGGCTAGTCAGAGAACTCAGGGTGCAAAACCCGCACTTGTGTTCCCAGGTAAGCTTTTATCACTAGAATTACAGTGAAGGAAAGAAAGAGGGTTCTGTGTTTCTAGAGTGAGCAGGACACCTCCCCATCCTACCTAGAGAGCTAATAGAACAAGGCCTTGAGATTGAAACTCAGCTAATGTGCGTTAACGTTATAAGCGGACATTCCAAACTTGGTATCCTTAAGCTGATTTAACAATTTCTGATGGAATTGATAAGACCTTTTTCTATATCTTTCTGGATATCCTTTTCTCTCCCTTTACACATCTGGAAAACCTCAGCAGAACTGTAAAGCAAAGAAATGATTTACAAGTGCAATTTAATATATGTGAAAATCTACAAACCTAAAATACACACGTTCAATGATAAGACGCATATTAGTTCAGTGTGTTAGCTCATTCGAGGGATTCCT
This sequence comes from Glis glis, assembly GCA_004027185.1. Lineage (NCBI taxonomy): Eukaryota > Metazoa > Chordata > Mammalia > Rodentia > Gliridae > Glis > Glis glis. Next base: position 172,218 of record PVJS01000025.1, read on the forward strand.
GAGATCAGGACGGGCGATTTTCTATTACGAGAAGTGCTTTTTATTCCAGCGAGTGAAATTGATTTGATTATATATGTATATAGTTATATAATATACATTAAATGCATTTATATAAACATATTGCTCTGTGTTCATCTATTTATAATGTTAAGTGCATATTATTTAATATATATTACATAAATTATTTAAGACATATTTTAAGAAAAGCTGTATCATGCTTTAATAGGCTTTCTTATCTTTAACTTGAAGCTTTATTTAAACTTTCAGTGAAAACATTAGTTGATTCTTAAAGAAGTTGGCAGTTGTGTGTGTGTGTGTGTGTGTGTGTGTGTGTTTTGGTACTGGGGGTAGAACCCAGGGGCATTCTACCTCTGAGCTACACCCCCAGCCCTATTTTTTATTCTTTATTTTGAAACAGGGTCTCACTAAGTTGCAGAGGGCCTCACTAAGTAGCTGAGGCTGGCCACGAACCCAGATCCTCCCGTCTCAGCCTCCCAAGTACTGGGATTCCAAGCGTGCGCCACCACGCCAGGCAGCGGCTGTGTTTTGTGTACTGAGAACTGTAAGTGCTGACCAGTGTCCTGCTTCTGCTTCTTACTATGGCCACCACTGCTTACTCCTTTCTTTAATCTGGGTCTGATTCTTGCAGGAAAAAAAAAAGATATTGTCTAGGTTTCCCTCCAAATCTTAAGCATCTGTAAAATTGATTTTTATCGCTATTAAAATGGAATCATTATTTTCTAGTCCTAGAGAGAAAACAGTGGATCGGTTTTAATCTTGATAAGCCCTGGGTGGTGACCAACACATCTAATCTAAGCTTTTTTTTTTTTTTAACTTTTATCTGAGGCCTCTTAAAACTCAGTCATGGAAAAGGGCTACCTGAAGCTCTCTGGGAGAAATTTGCAGAAGAACAAAACGAAGATCCATCTCTTATAAGTTTTGCTCCTGCTTCGAGCCAAGTCCTCTGAGGTCGCCAGCTGTTAAAGAGTTTCAGTCTCCTCAGCCCCTTTGATTAGGGTCAATTTTCCCACCAGGATGGTGCGCATGCTCAGTGCCTGGGAGAGGTTGGCCAGACAGGGAGGCAGCCAGGGGAACTCAGCCATGAGATGAGGAGGGAGTCCTCAAGTAGGCCTTGCTGCTGAGCCAGCTTCCTCTTATCTTCTTTTTCAAGATTAAATTCAGCACTACGGCTTGCTTTTGAAGGGAGTCTGACCTGTGCCTGTTGCAGGGAATCTCCTGTTCTCTGCACATCTATCCTGTGCCTCTCTTGCCTGTCCCAGAGTTTCATGAGCCCTGAGTGCATCTTTGTCTGAGTAAGAGCTGTTCAACCCAGGCCTACGTTTCTACCTTGAATTCAGATGCAGGACAAAGTAAGTAACATTCGTCATGCCAAAAACAGGAGTAAAAATGTACTTTGGATGAATTCTTATTTCCGTTTATAGTCAGGAATTTTACGGAAGCTTAGATTTGAAGGAAAACCTAGAAAATGTCTTTTTATTGATTTATTTTTTCCTGCAAAAAAACAGACCCAGATTAGTGCAAAGAGTAACCAGTGACCAGAGGAAGAAGCAGGAACAGGGCAGATCCAAATCACCCAGACTTGAAACTGTGATGTGTCTAGACAGAGCAAGAGGGAGGGGAAGGATTAGGGCCGAGCCCACCCTGGGCAATGGAGAAGCCACCTATAAGCCACCTTCCTCATGGCCAGACACTACTTTCTTGAATCTCAAGGAACCAGGTGTAACTGGCGAAGGGGCTCTCCCGCTTTGGAGCAGGGCAGAGCACTAAGCCCGTGGATTTCGTGAGAGCATTAAGCCGTGTTAGGAAAGGGACAGTGACGTCCCCAAATGCATATACATGAGGGGGGAGCTTTCCAGATTGAGCAAGAAAGAAGACTTGCTGCCATTTTTCACGCTTTTAAAGCAAACCTTTTGTATCGGACAGGGTTCACTAGATTAACAGAATTCACAGAATGAGTATATTTGAAAAAGGGATTTATCAGATGGGCTTACAGTTTGAAGCAATGTAGTCCCAAGTTCTGACTGCACGTGGAGAGTCAGAGGAACCAGTAGCTGGTCGAGCGGTCTAAGAGCTGGAGTCTTAGGGTCAGAGCAACCACTAATTCAGTCCCAGTCCAAGATGTGAAGATCAGGAAGCTCTTCGGAGAAACGATGGTGAAGTTTCAGTTCGAAGGGCTGGAGGCTGACGATCTCAGACGAGAGCAGAAGATCAAGAAGCTCTTCAGAGAAATGGCGAAGTTCCAGTTCTATGAGCCGGAGGCCGACGATCTCAAGCGAGAGCAGATGCGTTTTCTTCGGAAAGAGTCGCGCATTGCTCTATGCGGCTTCTCCCTCTTTTATCTAAGTCCTGCACGTATCAGAACCCTGCTGCCTACATTCAGGGTAGGCTTTCTGTTTAATCTGTTGTTACACACCCAAAGTCACATGATCTTGGGTGTGTCACGATCAGGTCATGTTGACAAACTAGATTGACTATCACACCTTTCCAGCTCCTTTCCCTGGAGTGTAACCCCTCAGTCATGACTTTCTCTTAAACTGTACCCCATTTCCCTCAAAAAACATCTTATGTTCCCTAGCTGTGATTTCCATTTGCAACCTTTCTTCCGGGAAGCAAGGAGAGGAGATCTCTCTGAATTGACAAAGCCAATCACCATGTGCCCGGGAATCCCCAGCAACCAGTCTGTTTCTAATCAGCCTCCAGCGTTCACGAGATACGCTGACACTGCTTTCTAAGGACCTGGACTTGGGCTACCCAGCACAGGCATTACCTTACTGTATGATCTAGAAAAAAAAAAAAGAGCAACTAAAAGAGGTCAAGGAGACCTGGGCTTAGAAGTTGGATCTTATATATTTTGGGAAAATCACTCAGGCCCTTGAGTTGTCTCCACCTCGGGACATCAGCAGCCGCCTACGTGACATGGGGTGGAAGATGGGCTGCTGAGTGTCTCTAACATCCAGGAACCACCAGCGCAGGGTGTGAGCGCAGTTCATTTGTCAGAATAAGGCCATATAAGCTGGGCATGGTGGTGCACACTTGTCATCCCAGTACTTGGGAGGCTGAGACTGGAGGATCCAGGTTCGCGGCCAGCCGCAGCTACTTAGTGAGGCCCTCCGCAATTTAGTGAGACCCTGTTTCAAAATGAAGAATTAAAAAATAGGGCTGGGGTATAGCCTGGAGGTAGAATGCCTCTGGGTTCAATCCCCAGTACTGTCAAAGAAAAAAAAAAGAATAAGGCCATATAATAAAAATGACTATTACTTCTGACTGAGGGAAAACTTGGTAAATGATAGAAACTAACCTACGTGGTCAAACGGAGGTTGTTATCATCACAGAAGAAGAAAGGAGAGACTTCTTTCTTACAAGAAACCGGGAAAAGTTTGTGTTCCTCATATATCTAACGACGCAGGCTCCCTTTTGTGCCTCCCTCGAGGGCCGATGGGGTCACCTGTGTGAAGACGCCGTGACTGTATTCTGTGAGTATCCTGTTCTTCTGTTGCTCTTATCCTTGGTACAACCACTGTCTTCAACAGGACTGCAATTGTTGAGGTCCATGCATCCACCTCTCCCAGAGGCCGTAGGTGAGGCCTCACTTCAGTGTACCCCTCAAATTACCCAGAAGACGGGAAACTCTAGGTTTAAGAAAATAGATCATGTAACTGCCAAACGATGATTTTATTTGTCTCAAAATGTCTGTGTTTTGGTAAAGAGTCAGGGTCCGGCATAAGTTAATAAAGCTGAAGACAGAGGCTCCACAGGTGACGTTGCTCAGAGGGAAAAGGACCAGGAGCTAACAGGATGCATTCTTACAGCTGTGATCCATTTGGGGAACTAACTCTTGAAAAAAAAAAGAGTTAAATTTTAGGTACATAGAGTTTTGACTATGAGGAACCTTCTCCATATGTTTTTGTAGAGATGGTACAGGGGAGAAAAGTAATTTCTTTTTTCCACCCATCATAGGACTCGCGCCTGAGGCCCCTTTAACAAAAGACAGATTAACCAGAGAGAAGAAAAACAGCCATGTTTACTATCAGCTTAATGTGACATGGGAGTCTTCAGAAATCAAGACCCTAAGAGACCAGGCAGCCTTTGTGTTTTTATGTACAGTCACACAGAAGTATGACAGGAGGACAGGAGTGTGGGGGGGGGGGAAGCGGGGGACGCAGCAGGGCTCTCCAATTGCTTCCTGGTGTGCAGGGTGGGGCAGGCCACCTGTCACGTGTTTCTGGGAGAAGGGAGAGAGTCAAGGTGGCCTATCTAGGTTTCAGGGCCTGCTTCAGGGAAGGCGGTGAGGGGCAGGGGAGAGAGAGCGGCCTCTTACTTCTGCTGCTTCCTCAGATGCAATGTTTGGGGACACCTGTCCCACATCCGTCCGTCAACTGTCTGTTTATCTCTTGTGTATCACATATTCAGGGGCTGTGGGAAGAAACGTGCCTGGGAGTTCATGGATGAGACCAGCTTCTTTTTTTTTATTGCGGTACCGGGGATTGAACCCAGGGGCGTTCTACCTCCGCGCTACACCCCCGGCCCTATTTTTTTATACTTTATTTTGAAACCGGGTCTCACGAAGTTGCGGAGGGCCTCACTAAGAAGAGAGAGAGACACAGGGAGAGAGAGAGAGAGAGAGAAAGAGAGAGAGAGAGAGAAAGAGAGAGAGAGAGAGCGCTGAGGCTGGCCGCGAACCCAGATCCTCCGGTCTCCGCCTCCCAAAGTACTGGGATTACAAGCGTGCGCCACCACGCCCGGCGAGACCAGCTTCTAAACTGCTCTTCAGAGAAAGCCTCCCTCCAGTTTGTGAACAGGTACATTCTCCCAGATGACAGTTTTCAGGAAAGGTCAGAAGTTCTGGGAGAACTAGAAGAAATCCGGAGCCACTGGCCACCCTGCGAGTGGATGACGAGGAAGGAGGAGGGAGAAGCTCTGCAGCTTGTCCCCACAGCCCTAGAATGTTCCACCAAAGCAAACCCTATGGAGCAAGGCCTGGGCTTCCCTGTGATCGCACAGCTCTTGTTTTTTTTGGCACTGGGGATTGAACCCAAGGGCATTCTACCTCTGGGCTACACCCCCAGCCCTATTTTTTATTCTTTATTTTGAAGCAGGGTCTCACTAAGTTGTGGAGGGCCTCACTAAGTAGCTGAGGCTGGCCGCAAACCTGTGATCCTCCGGTGTCAGTCTCCCAAGTACTGGGATTATAAGTGTGCACCACCATGCCCAGCTAAGCGCACAGCTCTTAATGAAGAATGTTTTGCCAACTTTGCTCTCACTTATGCATGATTTGTTTTTGAGAAAATGCTCTTGTACTTAAAGTATGTCATTTATTCATTGTAAGGTATACCCTACAAAAACACACGGGACGTGTTTGCCTCCTAGTCTTCATTCAACAAACATCTGAGTACCTTAATGCCCCTGACCACATGTATCCTAATCTCACTCTTCCAACTCAGGGATTTTTACATCACACCTTTGCTGTCCCAAACATGTAACGTTGCTCTCTGGGAGCAGCTGCCCAGCTGTACTGGGGAATGCAGTTTGCAGTAGGAGGCTGTGGTGTGAATTGGGAATCATGATGAACACCTTGCATAAGCAAGACGGAGCACCAGCACCTCATGCCATGCTGAGCCATGCTTCTGGCTTCCCTCTAGTAGCCCCGGCTGCTCCTGGAGGCTCTTTCTCTGCTTCTCTGGTCACTGCTCTGCTGGCCATCGCATGGTGTTTCCCAGGCAGTCTGAGTCACTAGACTCTGGCTTCCCCAATAATCCTGCCTCTTAGGTCAGAAACGGAATCTGTGGCCTGTTTATTGCTTCCTCTTGTAGCACTCCGGACAGTGGACAATTAGCAGGGATGAGGATGTAGCTGAACACCGAGTCTACGAGAATGAAGAGTGGCCGACAGGACAGTCCTATGATCTAGTGGACAGGCAAAGTTGTGGCACATGCAGCCATTAAATGGCAATAAATAACCATCTATATCACCAAGTGTTAAGTGGGCGGCAGAAAACGACCGTGCTCTGTTAAAGATGGCCGGTGTCAGGAGCTCAGAAAGCCACAGGAGAGGAGCTGGCACTTAGTGAGTGTGTCTTACACGCTCCATACATCTCATTTAAACCTTATCAGCATGCCCTTGAGACACAAGCTGCTACCATTATGTTTAAGAGGGACAGAGGCAGCGCAGGACTTCCTTTCCCCCTCCCACCCTTCCTCCCTTCTGCATGGACCAGGAATGATGGCGGCAGGCCACGCCCCTCGTGCAGGCATGGTCTTCCCATCGCACCAGGAGGTGTCTAAGGAGCGCCTTCCTGAGGTAAGGAGCTGCTGCCCAGGTCAGGTGGGGGTTGAACACACAGGACAAATGTTTGCAACACTAAGTGAGTTTAAGAAGCCCTGTCCACACCCGCTACCCTCAACCGCACCCCAAGGGCCAGAAGGTAGAAATCTGCACATGGGTTTACAGTGGTTCAGAGTGGCATTGAAGGTGATGCAGGGACCGGTGTGGCTCCAAGTTCAGGCCACAGAATCCTGAGTGGAATCATGGAGGGTACAGGTGACAGGTGATGGATGCAGAACTGGACTCACCTGGGGAGGTGCAGGCTGCTGTAAACGCCCCAGGTAAGGCTGGCGCCCTCCACATTGGAAAACTGTTCCACAGAGCAAACGTCATGTGTAGGGCACCTGGTCTAATTCAGAGCTAGCACTTATGGAGCGTTTGCTGTGTGCATTGTTGCATTTAATCCTCACACCAGACTCCAGGTAGAGGAGCATCTTTATCTCACTTCTACAGGTGAAGACTGGAGGCAGACAGGGCTAAGCCACAGAAGGGACTGGAGTTATATGTCAAAGTCGGGCAGTCTGGCGTGTTATCACTTCCCGACTCCCTCCTGGGTGTGGGTTAAACAAAAACGAATACCGGTGGCACAATGAATTAATAATTCTTGAATTATATCAAAACTCCCTGATGTACTCGCTTGGTGTTTGTCCCTGACTCTGGTTACAAAACGCCGCAGACTGATCACTTTATTTTATCAACATGGGGACCCCAGATGGGAATATTTGTGAAATTCCTTGGTGTCCACAAGAGAACCAGTGGTATCACAACCCTCCGTCGTCAGGGCTCAGCCAATCAGCTTCAACAGGACGACAAAGAGAAAGAAGCAGAACTTTGAAGACCACTGGGCCTGAACTGAAAATGAACTCCCACCACAATCAGGCTCTAGAAACATATTTCTCCCTGGGGAGAGAAAAAATATACTTTTTTGTTGGCATTGACCTGTGGGGGGGGATTGTCTTAAATAAGATTGATTAAAATATATGTGCATTATCACTTTGAAAATGTTGTACTATTCCCTAGACTGGAGACATACAGAAATTCTAGTATCATCCATGCAGTGAATATCTTTTAGTGCCTTACTCTGTGGCTGTCCTCTCTCGCTGATGACTTTCAACCCTGTGGATCCCACGTTCAAAGTAATTCAGACGTTAAAGAAATGTACATGTTTGGCTTCACAAGAAAAACTTGCAGAATATAAAAATATGCTCCATTATTTTTATAGTCAGACCAGGAAAGTCTTAACTAATGATATGAAGCCAAAACTCTTTTTGAATGCTGATGAGCACAGTGTAGGAACAGATAATTGAATCAGGGAGATGGTCATTGTGGCAGGGTTCTCAGAGCAACAACTAATAGGGTAGAATATAGACATGAAAAAGATTTATTATGGGAATCACTCACTTGATTATGGAGATTCCAGAAAGCTGGTGGTGCAGTTCAGTTGAGGACCAAGGCCTAGGAAGGTTTGAGGGTGATTTTCTTTGCACAATCTATGGATTTAAACCCCAATAATTTCTAGAAATTCCCTCACAGACATAGCCGGAAATGGGTGTTCCTTCACCTGGTCAAGCTGGCATATGAAATGAGCAAGGTTGTGTATTCAAGGTGGTACAAAGCGGGGAAGCCATGAGCACTCCCCTAGACGGGAACAAGTGTCTTTGGGGAGCACCAGGAAGGACAGGAAGGGGTCTTCAGGAAGGTGATGTCTGGGAAGAAGAGCAGGTGCTCCCGGGAGCCTGTACACCTGCGGAGGAGACAGGGTGAGAGTCCTGTCCTGGCCACAGAAACCCTGGCTGTTGCCTGCATGGAGGCTGTGCCCAGGAGGAAGAGGGGGCATTTGCTGTAGGTCAGCAGTGACCCGGGTAGAGTTAAAGTAAGTGAAGTACAGCAGGAATCCCGGGGGGCTGCCCAGATCCTGCTGAGAGATCTGAGCTCGGTGCTCCAGCAATGGGAGCCACTGGAAGCCTAGGCGGCTATAGGTCCTCAGACCTGGGTCCAGTCCACCCTTTATCAAGACCTCTGAGGCTCCTGCAGCAGCTGGAAGGCCTCTCCCAGCACACCCCAGGAGTCAGCTTCAGCCAGTCAAACCACCCGTCAATCCACAGGACAAAGGTCAGGAGGCGGTGGGGCAGGAGTGACCGGCAGAATGTTCAAGTTCTTAGCTCCACTCTGAAACTGACCACTCGACCCTGGCACAGTGTCTTTCTGAGGGCACAGACTGAATTGTTAGGATACTATAGAGTATTTCAAGCTGAAGTATTGTGAAAGTTTCCCTTTGGAGGGAAACAATCTCATGGAGTCTTGCTAAAGTAAATAATTTTTCTTGCAATGTACTTTATATAGCACTAAATCTAAGACCATCTGCATGCCCCCATGACTATAGCACTTATCTAACTCTAAAACCTTGACATGTTAATACAAGAAGGCAGTAAAACCAATATGAGTCAAATTAATGAATTTAATTAAAAGGGTTGTTCTGCCGAAATAAAAGTACCAAAGTTGGGTTTAGTAGAAATAACATGTTGTTGTTGTTGTTTTGTGGTACTGGGGTTTCAACCCAGGGGCATTCTACCTCCGAGCTACACCCCCAGCCCTATTTTTTAATTCCTTATTTTGAAACAGGGTCTCACTAAGTTGCAGAGGGCCTCACTAAGTAGCTGAGGCTGACCTCGAACCCAGATCCTTTGGTCTCAGCCTCCCAAGTACTGGGATTATAAGTGTGCGCCACCACGCCCAGCAGAATAACATGTTTTGATGGTTCACTTGTTTCTCAGTTTACTCTTTGGATTTCAGTGAGATGGGTCCTAGTGTGATTATTGTCAAATTCATCTGTCAGTGTTCCCCAGAAATAAGAAGTTCTTCTTGTTCCAATAATGCAGCTGGTTTTGCATATAGACAAGATCTATCTTGGAAAATACATCCCGATGTATTCAGTTTTATTTTTTTCCCCCTGTTGACTGTGACCTTGATTCACATCAGATATCTGCAGATGGATTTGTTTCAAGGGCTGTGAGTAAGAAGGTGTCAGGACTCAGGATCCGTGTTGACAACCACTTCTGATGGGCATGTGTCTGAGGCACGTAGCCCTGGGGCCCTTTTTTAATTTTTATGCTACTGCGGTGGTAATAAATAAAATATGGACTTGCACATTTTCTCCAATTATTTAATGCCATCAGTAAGCAGTTGACAGAAGCTGAAGCATAATGTCTCTCTTGCATCATTCCTGATTTAAAATAGAATCAAATATTTAAATAAGAAACAAACCAACATACCTCTTAAGCAACGTCTGAGAGACCTGCAGTCTCCCTAGTAATAAGTTATGCAAATATATACTTCATAGTCAATATTCTGGGGACATGAATCAAGTCTTATCTCCCCCTGCCCAGCCCCTGTCTTCAATAAACAAGGCAGTCACTTGCTGCCTTGGGTGGCCATGAGGGGCTTTGTAGGAAAGGCTGCTTCAATGCAGACCTCGTGAATTCACAGAGAAGCTACATTTTCTTTTCTTTCAAGGTACTCTCTGTCTCTGAAGTATTGTGTTTACAGAGAGGACCACATTGAAGAAGCAAGTTCCCTATTTGAAGGGTCAGCTGCAGGGGTGTGGAATGCTGGAGGCCCAGGCAGCTCCCGGGAAGACGCCCAGGAATCCAGAAGCATAATAAATAAATACAGGGAGACCGAGGGCTCTGCACCGGGAAGGGAAAAGCTCCGTGCCCAGGGGAGTCATCCATGCAGAAAGCCAAAGAACGGCAGGCAGGGGCTGAAGTGTACATCAAGACAGAACGAGGAGAAAGTGGTAGAAGAGAATACCGAGAAAAGGGAAATAGATTCTAAAGAAACGAAGTCTGGAGAAGCCATGATTAGACCAAAGAGGAGGGAAATCAATAATAAAATTGCCTTTTCCCAGAGGTCTGATCTAGGACTCATGGCAAAATGAAAGGATTCAGAATTAGTACCAAAGCAATTCTAATCACTGCCTCATCTGTGAGCTGCGTACCAGGTTAGCAGAGTGGGAACGCTTCCTAGGATGAGGTATTCTGACACCAGAGCCCTGCAACCTTGCCCTTTGGAGGTAATACTGGTATTGGGGGGGGGCACAATTGTTTGTTTCCTTGTTTATTTGTTTTTGGAATTATATGAGAGAAGAAAGAGGAATGTTGATAGGATTTAGTTTAATGGACCAGCGCAGATGACTGCATTTTAATTTTTTTTGCAAATTACTTAAAGAAAAAAAAGAAATCAAAGAGATTCCATACTTCTTCCCACTGCGACTCTAAAAGATTAAATCATGTTTGTCAGAAACAGATACATTCACTTTTGCCATGAGAAGAAAATAAAACCCCAGATTCTGCTTTTTGCAGGAACAATAACAAAAATCAATTCCACAAAGTCCTGAAAAGTTTAATATTGAATAAATATTTTAAACAATCATCTTTCTATATTGCATATGTAAGTACATATACAACATTTATACCCTGGTCTGTTTCTGTCCCGCATAATCTATGCAATAAATGTGATTGTGAGGGGCAGGAAGTTATCTACCTGTGTGTGACCCCCATTCTGCTTGAAGAGGTGCCCGGCCCCACCGCAGACTTTCTGATAATGAGCTGCATAAAACAAGGATTAACTCATTGTTCACTGCTTTATCTCACCCTCTTCAGGCAGCAGATCATTTACATTTCAAAACAGAGATTTACTCAAAATATTCAGATAAGCTGGAGAACACCTGCTTTTTTAGCCTCTGCAAATAATATCTGTGCATTTTTTTTCTAGAAGGCTAACCCACCCTGTCTTATCACCAAGTAAATAATGTGTGTGTCTAAAGAGGTGTAGGAATAAGTGGGGGGTGGCTGAGTGGATGGGATGTTGGGGAAAAGGGACAGATGGCAGAGGTAGAGGAGCCTTGGAGACCGGGGACTTGGAGCTGGTACCTCGTAGAACCCTAGGACTTGGATTCTCTTTCGGCCATAGTTCCATCCGCTGGTTACATTCTGCCAACACAGGTACAAGGACTGGCGTTGTGGAGGCCGCGAGGGGAAGGGGAGGTGGAGAACATGAGTGTCTAGTGACACATGCCTTTCCTCTGGGTCAGGCCCGTCTTTCCTGGGGGGTGAGGAGGGGGGACACTAGGAAGGCTCAGCAAGCTTCCCAGCCTTGCTTCTGGCCTGGCTCTTTGTCCTCCTTGGACTTCCTCCTCACCATCCTCTTGTTGTCCTGAAGAAGCTTGGACTTGGAATCTCAGCTCCAAGTTGTCTCTGCAGGCCTCGCTAGCCGGGGTTCCCGCTCTTCTCCCTGTGCAATGGGGTTGCTGGTACTTCCCTTCGGAGCAGCTGTGGGGCAGGTGCGATGGTATCCAGGGCTTTCCTCCAAGCCAGGCTGTCCCTGGAGCTCCCGCAGCGGCTCTCAGAGTTTCCAGTGGAGTACCTCTCAGGATGGCAGGGTGGAGTAGGAGCCAGGCACAGACCTAGGGTGACACTGCACTGGAGTTTGCATCCAGAGCAGCCTTGAAGCTGCAGGAGCTGCACAGGGCAGGAGGGAGGGAGGGGTCCGGAGTAGCCACCAGGCCTAACCCGCTTCCCATCCTGGGCCTCGGAGCCTCTGCATGGATCTGCTGAGACCCAGCACCAAGGCAGGCGTCTGGGTCAGCGCCAGCCAGTGGCCCATGCCGGGCAGTTTGAGAGCACTCAGAGCCCCTGTGGATCCCGGCTATCCTCCAGGGCCCCCCCTCTGGATTTTTCTGGAACCTGCACACCACCTGTTGGCTTTGGCCTTCAAGTTTCAGATGCTGGTGTAAGCTGATTGAAGCCATCATCCAGGCCAGACAGGAAGGGAGCAGGACAGGAAATGTCACTTAAAAGCAGGACAGAAGCCAGGAAGGGCTGGGGAAGGGACGGCGCCGAGCCCAGTGCACCCACAGGTGCTGGTCTAACCTGCTTCTGCTTCTGCTGGGGTTCGCTGACTGCCAGGGCCCGTGCTGGGTCAGCTCTGTTACCGCACTGGAGGGTCAAGGTGTCTCTCACCTGTGAGGTAGCTAGACAGGGCAAGGGAGAGGGGGAAGGATTAAGGCTGGCTCCATCCTGGACCAGCAGGGAGAGCCCTGCCCATAAACCTCTTCCATGGCCAGACACTACTTATTTATTTATTTATTTATTTTTGGTGGTACCGGGGATTGAACCCAGGGACATTCTACCTCCAAGCTACACCCCTAGCCCTATTTTATTTTTTATTTTGAAACAGGGTCTCTCTAGGTTGTTGAGAGTCTCACTACTTGCTGAGGCTGTCCTTGAACCTGTGATCCTCTTGTCTCAGCCTCCCAAGTCCTAGGATTCCAAGCGTATGCCACCACATCTCCTATCTGTGTTTCCCATCTGAAATCTTTGGGTAAGAAAGAAGCACGAAAGATCACCACCTTCTAACATACCTAGGTCTGATGAAAAAATAGCAGACATCAGGGAGATTTAAAAACGATGTATACATCTCATTGGGCATGGTGGTGGTAGACGTCTGTCATTCCAGTCCTTGCGACACTGAGATAGGAGGATCACAGCTTCAAAGCCAGCCTCAGCAATTTAGCGAAGTTCAGGACCAGCCTCAGCATTTTCGTGGGACCCTCAGCAACCTAGCCTAGCGAGATCCTGTTTCAAAAACAAAAAATAAGCCAGGCATGGTGGTGCACACTTGTAATCCTAGTACTTGGGAGGCTGAGACTAAGAATCCTAGTTCGCGTCCAGCCTCAGCTACTTAGTGAGGCCCTCTGCAACTTAGTGAGACCCTGTTTCAAAACAAAGAATAAAAAATAGGGCTGGGGGTGTAGCTCAGAGGTAGAATGCCCCTGGGTTCAATCCCCAGTACCGTAAAAAAGAAAAAAAAATTATATTTATACACATACATATATGTGTGTGTGTGTGTGTGTGTGTGTGTGTGTGTGTGTGTGTGTGCTAGGGCTGTAGCTCGGAGTAGAATATCTCTGGGCCCAATCTCCAATACCACAATAAATAAATAAATAAATAAATAAATAAATAAGATGTGCATGCATAGAAACAGGGCTACGCTGGGCAGGTGGTGTCTCGGCCCTAGGGCCCAGTGTTTCCTGTCCATCTCCTTCTGGGGTCTGTCACTCGAATGGGGCCTGAGCCCTTGGTGGCTTCTCAGGCCCCAGGAGCCGGACTCCACTCCCTGAGACTGGCATTGCAAGGGAAGTTCGGGGACACACACGGTCAGCGCCCCCCACATTTGTCAGGTTGCTGCTTGAGCCCTGCAGGGAAAAGGCAGGGTGAGCTTGTGAGTACAGCCGGCCCATCCGGGCAGACTCGTTCTCCAGGTGGAGCAGGACACATTCAGAAGTTACTGTATTTTAAGCCTTTATCTGAAATAGTGAAGCTTGCCTGCATTGTCCCTCAACACAGCTGTGAAGCCCGAGTCATGGAGAATGTGGGCGGGGCCACAAGAAAGAGTGACAGGGCCTGGCGCAGCACAGAGGGGTCCCGGCCTGAGCGGAGGCAGGGATGGCTCCAGCGAGGCCACAGGGCTCGGGCTTGGAAAGGGCTCTGATGACTGCAAAGAAATTTGGACAAGCAAGAATGGACGGCAGGAGAATTTTCTAAGGAGGCGAAAGCGTGAATACATTAAGGGGGGCAGATGGAGTTCGGAGGACGGGGCCCCGGTAGGTTGAACGCACCTTTAACATTTTAGTATCATTATTATTATTGGAACTGAGGAATAACAATCTTTTTTAAAGAATATTGACAATTTTTATTTATTTATTTTTTTGCTGTACTGGGGATTGAACTCAGGGGCATTCTACTTCTGAGTTATACCCCCACCCTGTTTTATTTTTTATTTTGAAACAGGGTCTCACTAAATTGTGGAGGGCCTCACTAAGTAGCTGAGGCTGGCCGCGAACCTGTGATCCCCCTGTCTCAGCCTCCCAAGTACTGGGATTACGAGCGTGCGCTACCATGCCCGGCTCACAATTTTTAAAATTAAAATCTTCGTCCTTATTGAATAGTGGAGTTTGCATTTGAAAAGGTTTGCCTCAAAACAAGGCCGTCCTACTAATGATAATTAATATTCGATATCATTCCTTGTAAATCCCCCTTTTTTGCGCGCGCGCACACACACACACACACACACACACACACACACAGCAAATGAACATACCCTGGCCAGCAGCCTGAGGATAGGAACAAGTTGCTTTCCACACATTTATGCAGTTATCGAAGAAAGAAATTTGGATTTTGCTGAACCTTATAAATAAAAACAGGCGTGTGAAAAGTGACCAGGAGAAGGAGTAATGCAGCAGTCCTGGCGCTACCCGTGTCCTGCACAGCCTGCAGTTTGTACGGTGGTTCTGCTCACTCAGGATGAAGGGAACCTGGCCCCGTCATGATTTCCAAACCTCCATTTTCTCATCCATCAGAGGGGGAAATTTCTGCCCCACTCCCCTCATGGGACCAAACGGGACACTGTGAAATCACTTAGTGAATTTTCATGTGTTGCAAGGACGAAGAAGTACCATCCCCCAATGCAGAAAACACCACGTTCCGGGACGACCTTCCTGGGCTTGAGCCCAGCCTCTGGCACCTTCCTCTACCTTCTATCACTTATTTCAGTCAACCCGGAAAACACAGGAGCCGTCATTTTCACAAAGGAAAAAAAAATCCAATGTATACAGCATGTGATGACTCCAGCGAGGACCGGAGCCCTGCTGCCCCCCCCCCCCCGTGTCTTGTGCTGGGGCTTGTGATCTACTACGCGGATGGCTTATCACCGAGCAGAGGCGCTGAGTGGCAGGACTTATTTTAAACAGTGATAAGAGGCAAAGGGTTCGCATGACCTTCTGTGCCGAAAGGAGAAAGGGAAACAGTATCCCGCGCTTGTGCTCAGCGGCACTGTATTCTTGCACAGTTTGCAGGGTTGCCTTCTGGTCCCTCCTCCTGACGGTGCCTGCAGTGTAGGAGAAGAGGATGGGAGAGGACGAGCCAACCGTGGAAGGGGGAGAAAACTAAGATACCACTTCCGTGAGCTCAGCGCAAGCTGGACACTGTAGTCTTCATCCTGCAGAGACCACGAGTGGCCAGGGAGCTACTGGAGTTACCTGGATGCTGGCCACAAATAAGGAAGGCTAGGTACAGAGAAACTGAATACTTTGCTTACTGTTAGAGACCTAGTGCGGATGCATCTAGAAGCCCTGGGGTTTGGAAATTCTGGTTCCAGATACACACGCTGCATCACTCTGTTCCTTCCTATGTCTGTCTCTGTCTTCTGGCTGCTGTACCAAGGTACCCCACACTCAGGGGGCTCCAAACAACACACATTTCTTCTCTCAAAGTCTTAGAGTCCGGAAGTCTCTCAATCGGGGCCAACCGGGCTCCCTGGAGGCCTGCAGGACACCCTTCCTGCCTCTCCCAGCTCCTGGTGCGGTCTTCTGTGGCTGGCAGCTGCCTCTGTCACTCTCTGCCTCTGTCCTCTCTGGCTGTCTCTGGGTTCCTCTGAGTCCACACACTGTCTTCTTATAAGGACACCAGTCAAAATAGGGTCGAACCCCTCCCTCCTCCAGTATCATATGAGCTTAACTAATTTCACCTGCAATGACACTATTTCCAAACAAGGTCACATTCTGAGGTACAGAAGTTTAGGTCTCCCCTATATCTTGTTTTGAGGGGACATAATTCAGCTTGTAACCACACACTCTATTTAACTACTTATGCTACTCAGACTCATACAGCTGACAGGAGTTGAGGGAAAAATTAAGATATATATTCGATTCAGATAAGTACTGGATAAAATAGCTTCAGGTAGAGAAAAAGTGTCATACTAATCCAGGTATGTCTTGGAGCCTTATTTAGTACTCGGCCGAAAATAACATGCAGTGTGAGTTATGGTAAGTTATGATTGGTTAGAGTTGCCCGCAAATGAGCATGGATGGAAGGGGGTCTCTGTTTCCGTCTCCTAATTCTTTACTGCCCCTCTCCATTTGCCTGTCTTTTTTTTTTCCTAAGGGGGAACAACACCTCTCCTTTGGTTTGGTTTTGTGTATCAACACCTGCCCCGTGTGCGGCACAGGCCAGGTACACAGGAAGTGTTGGGCGAGTGTCAAGAGTTTAGAACTGACCAGCTTCAGGGAGCCAGGTGCAGGCACGGAGCTCCGTTTTGATGTCCTTAAGAAGAAAAGGTGGTGTTTTTGCTTTTTTTTTTTTTTAACAGAAAAGCCTCGCTCTTTAATTATACCAAACCACAAACATATCATGCTGAAGTGGGGAATATTTAGTAGACCCTCAGAAATTCCTAAATATCTCTATCCTAAGTTGGGGGTCACACCCAGTTAGCAGGGCTGCTGTTTCTCTGAGATCACAAGAGTCAGGAAGATAAACATGGGAAATGAGATATTTCCAGTATTAGTGCCAATTATAGCGATTCTTATTCTAGATATCACCTGGGTTGGGTGACATGCCCTCCCTAGAAGCCCTTGGGCCTGGGGATCAACCAGGGCACATGTCATTGCGGCTCACCTGTGACGTCCTCAGGTATGACGAGGGCGACACAAAGGTCATGTCCAGAGGATCGGGAGCACATTCACCAATGGCGGCGTCTGAGGAGGGAGGCTCGCCCCTGTTGTTCCGGGGCCTGGAGCAGAACCTGGAATATGGCTTTTTTTTTCTTTGCGGTACCGGGGATTGAACCCAGGGGCGTTCTACCTCCGAGCTACACCTCCGGCCCTATTTTTTATCCTTTATTTTGAAACCGGGTCTCACGAAGTTGCAGAGGGCCTCAGTAAGTAGCTGAGGCTGGCCGTGAACCCGGATCCTCCGGTCTCCGCCTCCCAAGTACTAGGATCACAAGTGTGCACCACCATGCCCGTCTGGAAGCTGGCTTTGATGAGCTATGGGGCAGCAATTGTGACTACACTTTTCCTTCCTCTCAGAGATGTTCTTGTTTCCCTTCCCTGAATAACTATGCATTTAAAAAAGTGTCTATTTTAACTTCAACAAATACTTATATAACACCTCCCATGTGCCAAGTGGGCACTCTTCTGGGCACTTCTGCTGGGGCAGGGGATCACGCTGAGTCCACCCTATGCCTGGAGTAAGGCACAGGCGTCCACATTATTCACTGGCCCTAATTTAACTTAGTTGTGACATGAGTGTCAGATGTGTGATTATCTACTGGTGTCAACCTGCTGTGGTTTGGGTTTGGGATGCCCTCCAAAGTCTCAGATGGAAAACATGGTTCCCAGTGAGGCCAGGTTGGTGGGGCTTCGGGAAGAGATTAGATCATGGGGGTGTTGACCTCGTCGTTGATGCTGAATGGACTGCTGGGAGGTAGAACCTAGTTGGAGGGAGCAGATCACTGAGGACAGGCCTTGGTGGGGTTTATCTTCTCCTGACCCCTTCCTGTCTGTCTGTCTGTCTCTCTCTTTCCCCACTCCCTGACTGCCCTGAGCTGAGCAGCTGTCCTTCACCACACCCTTCCACCGTGACGTTTCTGCCTTGCAGCCAGCCAGCCATGGACCAAACCTCTGAAACCATGAGCCAAAATCATTCTTTCCTCCTTTAACTTGTTCATGTCAGGCATTGTGGTCACAGTGAAGAGAAACTGACCAGCACATACTCCAAGAAGCGTTCTCATCTGTAGGATTCAGGTAACAACCCTTAATCCAGTTACCATGGCTCTGTGACAGCTCTCCCGACAGACTTCACAGGAGTCTGCAGTGTGGCTGGGACTCTCTGCACAGACAGCTCATCCCTGTCCCTCTGGGTGTCGGCCAGGCAGGCTCAAAGGCCACAGTCATCTGCAGGCCATTCACGCACAGAGCAGCGGTTGACGCTGGCTCCGGCTGACACCTTACCTGGGCTGCAGGCCAGAGCCCTTCCATGTGGCCTCCCTGTGTGGCCTGAGTTTCCTACAGCACGGTGGCAGGGTTCCCGGGTCAGGGTAGGGAGAGAAGCAGCCAGCGTGCACTGCCTCTGTGGCCTGACCTGGAGAGTCAGGAGCTTCGCTGCTGCAGTGTCCCACCTGCTGTGACAGAGTCACAGAGGCCTGTCTCCTTCAGTGGCAGGGAAAATAGACTCCATGTCTGGACATGGCATCAGAAGGTTCTGGAAAAACCTATGGGCCTAGGAACACTTCTATGGCCCTTGCAAGGAATATGATCTGGTCCTCACCTGAGGTTCAATCGATGTCCCCACTCTACCACCAGTGCTCTCTTCACAGCTGCACACCAGCCAAGCCCTCTTCTGAGGGTGCACGATAGTCCTTTAATTTGCATTTTCCTTCAGCATGGGGTTCTTCTGTTTTACGTTTAGCCAGCCTTTCATGACCCACTGTGGCCTTCCATGTTACCTTCCTTTGTGAATCTCAACCGCATTTATGTCAACTGTCTGAAATTCCCTTTCTCTAAACTCTTCCTCTCCATCTTTTTTTTCTCAGTAATTCCAGAAATTACCCCTGAACTTTTTTTAAGGGGGGGAAATTTAGTCACTATATAACTCACAGTTTTTACTTATGGATTGAAAACTGAGACCCTAAGGGACACACATGGTCAGAAGGAATAGAATTCACATTTCCTGTCACTTATATTGGTGTTATTTGAGAAGCCCCTGGTGTCCAGCTTCTTTATGGCAAATCGATGGTGACACTGAAATTTCTAAAGCTCTTTAAACCTCCATGTATCTATCTTTCATTCATTCATTCATTCATTCGTTATCTGTCCTTTGTCTCTCTGTCTCTCTATCTCTGTCTCCTATAAATCTACCTCAACTAGGAGTTACCTTTCAGTTTTTGTACATACCATAGACTGGGAAATGGTATTCCTTTGCAGATCACACAGACACTTGTATACAGCCAGGAAGCAAGGATTATTTCCCAAGACGCATCGTCCCATAAGACTCTGAACACTATCGGATGTCGAGCGCAGGTTCTGTGCTCTGATTTCAGAGCTGGGGTCATGTCACTTCATTTCCTGCAGTGCCTGAGCCTTCTGCACTGACCTAGGTAGGGCTTTGCGGGGTGGGTGATGAATGGGGGGCACAGACAGGAGTTCCCCTACCAGACCCCTTTCATCTCCAGGAAGCAGGCACAGCCGGTCTCCTCATCCTGCTCCCTCCCTCCTGGCTCTCAGCCTCGCAGGAAGTGCAGAGCCTTTGCACTGCAAGTAGCAGGGCTTGATTTCCCAGGAGTTGGCCAGTTGAGTGAACCTGCAATGTGCTAGAATAAAGTGACTCAGAACTCATTTGTTGGCAGAGGGAAAACATGGCAGGCGGGGGGGGGGGCTCCCCAGTAAAGCCACTTTGCACCCCCCCCATCCCTGCACCCCTGCAGGCTCTGGTTTCACACTCACAGATTAAAGTGCAGCCCAAGTCTGCAGTGCTTCCAGGGCCAGTGAAGTCTCGGTTGGAGGCTTATTTGAAGGCTTGGTTCTTAGGCAATGGTGTACAACCCTTTTCAACACAACTAGAACCTGCTCCCACCTTGGCAGGGCAGTACACAGAACCATGCTGGTGTTTCCCCCACCTGTCAACCCAGGAAGCAGGGCCAATGCTTAGTACCTACTGGGTTGCAGCAGGGGCCTAAGCCTCTTCCACTCCTGCAAGTCTTAGCCAGTGCAGTCTGTCAACACCGGTCCAGTCTGCATTTTTTTTTTTGTGCTGGGGATTGAACCCAAGGGTATTCTATCTCTGAGCTACACCCCCAGCCCTATTTTATTTTGAAAAAGGATCTCACTAAGTTGCGGAGGGCTTCACTAAGTTGCTGAGACTGGCTGTGAAAATTGTGATCCTCCTGTCTCAGCCTCCCAGGTACTGGAATTACAGGTGCACGCCACCGTGCCCAGCTCAGTCTGCATTTTCTTAAAGTTTAAAAATTATTTTTATTTTTGGATATCTATCTATTATTTTATTTTTATTTTTGGATATCTATCTATATTACACACACACATATCTATATTACACACACACACATATACATATCTATCTGCCATCCATTTATCATCTATTTAGCTGTTATATTTATCTATCATCTTTCATCTAACTACCTTCCTACCTACCACCTATCTATCATCTGTCATCTATATATCTATCTAGCTATTATATGTATCTATATTCACCTATATATGTATCTATCATCCATCTTCAATCTATCCATCCATTCATCCATGTAAATATCATCTACCTACCTACCTACCTATCTACATACCCATTTATCTATCCTTCCATCCACTCATCTATCTATCCATCCATCCATGTATGTACCTATCTATCATCTATCTCTCTATCCATCTACTCATCTATGTCTCTCTCTCTAGCCAACCATATATCTTTATGCCTATCATCTACCTATCCATCCATCCATGTATCTCTGTACCTATCATCTACCTATCTATCCATCTACTCATCTATGTATCTTTCTCTCTATCCATCCATCTATCTATGTACCTATTTAATCATCTATCAATCTATGCATCCATCCATCAATCCATCCATCCATCCATCCATCCATCCATCCATCCATCCACTCATCTATGTATATATGTTCTATCTATCATCTATCTATCTATCTATCATCTATCTATCTATCTATCTATCATCATCATCATCTATCTATATCCATCTATGTGCCTATTTATCTACCATCTATCTATCTATCCATCCATATTCTATGTGCATGTCATTACCAACCGCCAGGACCTTGCTCTCACAGCTGGTTTGACCTGAGTGACTAGAATGGGGACCTGTCTTAACCTCCTAGGTCATGTGTGAGCATCCAGATCCTATGATTCTGTGCTTCCAGAAAGAGAGGGAATCAGATTGATGTCCTGTAAGGAAAACAGCAAAATGTTTTTCTTAATGAGAAAATAATATTTAAAAAATGTCTAGAAACATACAGTCAGAACACACAAGGTTTTCAAACTGGTGGAACGGGAGCCTTGGAGAGACCTTCAGCGCGTGGCCTGCAGGGTTGTGCACAGGGTCTGGGAGCCTGTGTGCTGCCCGCAGCTTCCAGCAGCATGCTTTAAGTCCCCACTGTGCCTTCAGTTTCTGTCTCCAAAATGTAATTCGAACCTGCCAGTTAAGGTCTGGACTCCCGCAAGGATTACATCATAGTTGAAAAGTGGTTCCTTTCGCTTGGTGACGTTGCTTCAGCTGCTCTCCCCTTAGACTTGATTGCTGGAGACGGAGCCTTCCACTTGCTCAGCGGCTGGTCAGGACCTGACCTGCTGACAGTAGAGATGCAGAACCTCACAGTGGGGTCAGAGACCAAGCCCGGTGCAAGCTGAGCAGCAGCCTGAAAGAGAACACGTGAGTGGGCACTTGGCTCTGCAGGGGTCCCTGGGCTCCACATTGAACAAGGCATCAACCCACCCTCAGCGTCTCCTGCCGCCCCTGGTATTTACATCATCATCATCAGCCCTCACAAACTGAAACCAGGAACGAAAATAAAGAGTTGGCAGATGTCCCGCTGCTTGTTGTTCTGGGCTGTTGAGCTGGGTGAGATGTGGGGCTGAGAACAGCAACTGCCTGGCAATCCCCAAAGCTCTTGGGGACATTGGGACTCTGTTTTTTTTCCCCCCATATTTGTTTATCTTTTCACCAAAGAGCACCTGAGTTAATTAAACCCCAATTAAGTCACAATGGAGATCTGAGATCTTGTTTATTCGTGACTCATGCACAAATTAACAGGTGACAGTGGATCCTGATCTCAGATTGCGTGAAGAAGGCAGGCAGTGTTCACACAGCGTGTGTCCTGGTGTAAACTAGACAGATGCTTCCAAAGTGCTGGGCATACAATGGTCTAATATTTCTATTTTTTATCACAGTTTAAATTGATAATTCCACCTGTAAACAATTGATTTAATGTGATGGAGGAGATCTTCAGTGGGTGAGGGCTGGCTTCTTGCAACAGCACTGCCCGGGACTCCCCAGCTCCTTCTTTCTAGAAAGAAGCCACCAGTTCAGCCTAATGTCAGCCACACAGTTGGAAACACTACCCACCCTCCTCTTTTTCTGGGTGGTTACAGCGATGGCTGTGTTGGTCTCTCATTTTGTACATGAGATGTCTTTGAATAAGTATTTGGAAACTTTTGTTTCCCCAAATGCACCAACATAATAGATCAGTACACTTAATATATGTATTTACTTAAATATAATAAAATGAGGATTATTAGGCCCAGAAAAAAATAAATAGGCTATTTTGTGCTGATGTTTTTAATATAATATATATATTTCTTGCATCTTATGACCACCTAACCTTTCCTGTTCTGAGGAATTTAGATGCAGAGATATTGATAAAATGATATGTGTTGCAGTGCATTTTGACAAGCATTTAAAAAGTGCCTGTGCATTTTAGGTTCTAATATGTACCTTTATCGAGTGATTTTTCTATGTCAGTGTTTCTGCACTCTTTAATTTCATGGCATATAGAAAGCACAGGAATTACAACAAAGAGTAGCTACCAGCGCTTCAATTTTCACACAGCAAATGATATTCTAAAAGCATAAAATTCACTGATTTTCCAAATCCTAATCCATGATTAGATAGGAGCCTGTCTCCTAGGAAATATGCAAATAGAGAGGAAAGGGGGGGAAATATCATGTTGTAGAATCAAGCCTAAAAGAATCACGAATGATGTAGTTTCACCTAAAAATGATAGAGGGGCTCCTCCTGCCCCAGAATCCAGAGCCTCTGCCATTTACTTGTTTCTGAACCTGTTTGCCCGTAAGGCCGCCTCCCTCCCTGCCTCCCTGTGCCCCTCCCTTCCTGGGTGCCCCAGGCTGATGGTGTGACTTGGGTCTGATCAGCATCTCCCGACAATTGTGGCTGCAGCTTCCGCACCTCCCCCAATGCCTGGATATAAAATTTGGCCCACCCCGAGATGCACCACTAATTAAGCAGAGAGAGGTGCCTGTGTCAAGAGAACAATGATGTAGACAAGCGGCCCACAGGGGAGGGAGTTTCAAACCACAGTCTACCACAGCCCTGCAGCTCAGCCCTTAAAGGGAAAGGCGCACATGAGCTCCTTCCAATGGCACCTTCACGGGGGTGGGGTGGGGTTCTCTCTTCAACTCTTGGACGTTTAATAACTGCCCTGAGCTGGGCGTTCCCTTTTTGTGCCCTGAATGTGGACTTGGACCGCTCTTGCCTGCATAATCTGGGGTGGTTAGCACATGCAGCACACCAGTGAATGTGCCCCACTTTTTTCTTTGAAGTGAAAGACCTCTTCCTTCATTTCCATGAGAATTGGGTCCATGGAGGCAGAAGACCCCGTGGGCTCCCAATGTCCCCATCCCCAGCAGGAAACTAGTATGATTCAGAAGCCCTGCCTCCTGGTGGCTCTTTCCAACTGCTCATCCAGAAATTACCAGGTAGAGCCTAACTCTAGGATGATATAAAATATGCTAATAAGCCCCAGGAAAAAGCATTTGCCAGGCAGGGTAGCTCCCAGAGAGGGACTTGGCAAACCTTCTGAGGATGTCTTGAGTGTTCAGGGTGGAGTTGAACCTGAGACGCCAGCTTCGCCCAGAGGATCAGGAGCAAGCATCTGGTCCTTCCTCCAGGATGCTGGTGACAGCAATCAAGACAGCTCACTTTCCTTGTAGAAAGAGTCTATCTGAGGCTGGGACAGGAGGATCGCAGTTTGGAAGCCAGCTTCAGCAACTTAGTGAGACCCTGTTTCCAAATTAAAAAATAAAAAAGAGCTGGGGGTATAGCCTGGAGGTAGAAGGTCCCTGAGTTCCATCCCCAGTAAAATACACACACACACACACACACACACACACACACACACACACAGTGTCCATCTATTGGTTTCGTGAAGAGTCAAATCTGGGGAAACTAAATACTGTATTTTTAGTAGAAAGTTGTAATATATAAATTTTCCAATTCCTTGCAAAGAAAGAAAGAAAGAAAGAAAGAAAGAAAGGAAGGAAGGAAGGAAGGAAGGAAGGAAGGAAGGAAACAGAAAAAAACATGGAATGAATGCTGATTGCTGTGGTGGATTTGTGTAACTCCCACTGGGAGAGTTTATTATGCAGACCAAGAGCAGCATATGGCTGCAAGACATTAAAAAAATAGATTAAACAGCAATGTAAAAATATGAATAATAATATATGTACTACAAGGGCTGAGGGATGTAGAATTTATCTATTATTCAAAAAATGTTGACGTAAAGACGGTATCTAAAAGGAGCACCTTTGTGGGATGAAGGGAGGACTTAGCTGGTGGGGCCCAAGCACATATCATAGCAAAGAGACGTCCACATATTACGTGATGCTCAGATATATGCACACAAATGCATTTACATTTCACTTAGCAATGGACTTACGTTTGTAAAATAAATGAATTGTGCCAGCTAAATTATCTCTCTAATACAATCAGATAATACTCAAATCTATTACTCTCATTTTTCCTTTTAATTTTTTTTTGCAATACTGGGGATTGAACCCAGGGGCATTCTAACTCTGGGCTACACCCCCAGCCCTACTTTTTATTCTTTATTTTGAAACAAGGTCTCACGAAGTCGCGGAGGGCCTCACTAAGTAGCCGAGGCTGGCCACAAACCCGCAATCCTCCTGTCTCAGCCTCCCAAGTACTGGGATTACAAGAGTGCGCCACCACACCCGGCTCCTTTTAATTTTTTTCTTTTCTCCTTTTTTCTTTCTTCCATCCTCCCTCAAACACTAATTATCTATTGTATACTACATATGGGGCCAGGTCTGTTAAGAGATCCAAAAATAACTGTTTGCATGGAGCCTGAAGTATACACAACTGACAATAACATAAAGAATATGAGAAAAAAAGAGGCTTGGATAGGCACGCACACCTTTGGATGTAATGGCACAAGAAAAGTGGTAGCATCTTATGGGATTTGGAAACAGAAGGTCTGGGTTCAAATTCTATTTCTGCTGCTAGCTGCCTGTAATGATCTTAGTGAATGGAATTTCCATCCAGGAAATATAAGTAATGACATTTGTGCAGAAACAATATAAAGATCGAATGATTTAAGCAGTCAAAAATTGCATAAAACTATATAAGTTTATGCAATGTACTTATGCACATGAGCGCCTAGACAAAGCAGATCTTTAGCAACGAAGGCTAAGAAGGAATAAAGGGCGGATGTTTCAGGCTGGGTGAGCAGTTTCCACGAGTCAGAGCTGGTGCAGTAGTTTACATCTCGACGGTCCAACAGGAAGACAAGCGCGTCTGTGGATGGAAGGTCAGAGCTGCGGGCGCCTGTTCCTGACTGTTTGCATGTGCGCAGGCATGTGTGCACACGTACACACATACACACCTACGGAAATAGTGCTTGTGATCTAAGAGGAAATGGGACATTGTTATAGGGATCCGTCCATACTTGCTAACGGGCTCAGCTTATTTTAAACTAAGGAAATGGCATTATTGATTTGTGTTTCAAATCGCTGATGGCAAGAGTAGCGTGAGATGAGCTGGACGGGTGTGAGGTGGGGAGGAGAGTCGACTTGAAGACTTTCCATGGCCCAGTCAGTCTCAAAGTGAGTCCCCAAGCCAGTTGCGGCAGCTGGTGTATTAGCTCTAGGGCTGCCATGATGGAGTCCCACGTACTGGTGCCTTCAAATGACAGAAACGTCTTCTCTCTCGGTTCTGGAGGCTAGAAGTCTGGAATTAAGGTGCTGGTGGGGCAGGCTCCTTCGGGGGCTGCGAGGGAGAATCTGTTCCAGGCTGCTTCTCAGCTTCTGGCGGTTGCCAGTGATCATTTGAGTTCCTTGGCTGTTGATGCATCTCTCTAATCTCTGCCTCTGTGGTCATCTGACTCCCTTGCTCCGTGACTCTGGACCCACATCCCTCTTATAAAGACTGCAGTCATTGGATTGGGACCCGCACCACTCCAGTGTGACCTGTCTTAACTCGACTCTATCTGCTGAGGCCCTATTTCCAAATGAGGACTCCTTCCCCAGCTCCAGGGTTTAGGACTTTGGTGTGTCTTTGGAGAGGATACAACTCAATAAACAACAGCTGGAATCCTGTTGAAAGGGCAAATGCTTCTGCCCTGCTCCAGGTCTTCTCCATCAGAAACCCTGGACAGCTGGCCCAGCAATCTGCTTGCACAGGCCTTCCAGGGAGTTCTGAGTCTCTTGCCTTGAGCAGCCCTGGCCCAAGGAAAGCAGAGAGCAAGTGGGAGACAGAGCTGGAGCAGCTTATATGGGGAAGAAAGAATCGTTGACTGGTGAGATCGGTGAGGAAGGGAAGGAGCAAGGAGAACTGAAGGCATCTTTGTGTGTGTGTGTGTGTGTGTGTGTGTGTGGTACTGGGGATTGAACCCAGGCATGTTCTACCACTGAGATGCACTCCAGCCCTTTTTAGTTTTAACTTTGAAACAGGGTCTCGCTAAGTTACCATGCTGGCCTTGAACCTGCGATCCTCCTGTCTCAGCGTCCCGAGCAGTGGGTTCACAGGCGTGTGCCACAGCATCTAGCTAGGAAGTATCTTCATCATTTTTTTAAGTTGGACTGAAACATGATTAAGCAATTAAAAAATAGGATTTAGTTATATGATTTATTGGGAAAGTCAGGGAAGTAAGTGTAGAATAAACAGAACATTATGATGAATGGGGGACACTAACCGCCTCCCCCACCACCTTTTTCTCTTTCTATCCATCTTGCCCTCTCTGTGTCTGTCTGTCCCTCTCTTTGTCTCTCCTTCTCTTCATCCTCCCTCTCTCCAACTCTGCCCCGTCTCTGTCATCTTCTTCTGTTTGTCCTCGTTTCCCTCTCCCTCCCCCTCTCTGCATCCCACTCGCAGTGAGCTGGGGACCATCCCATGCCTCCAGCGTGGAAGGACTTGAAGTTCTAGCAGACACCAGGGCCTGCTAGCCTGGCTCAATCCCACTGCAAGTTCCCAGGAGGAAAATTCTGTTTGTTGCAGCCTGGCTCCAGAGCCCAACTCTAAGGTCCTCATCTGTGGCCGAGAGACAGGACAAGGAAGGATCTTCCCCAACCAGCACAGGCGGTCAAGGCAATGGATCCCAAAAAGGAGGTTTTGCACTCTGCAGGACTTCTCCCACCAACCTCCCATGGGCTCTCAAGGGGATAGATTCTAGACCAGAGCAGCCGAGGGAGCTCAGGGGGGGACTTCAGAAAGTGCATGACTACATGGAAATTGTAAATTGCATCTTGAGTAAGAGAGGGGACCATAGCTAGGGATTGAGTGGAGCTTGGATTAGAGATAAAAGCCAGACATGGAGCCAGAAGACATCAGTGGAATTTAAAGGTCCAAGCTCAAAATGGCAAGCATGGAGATATAATGGAGTGAGGGAGGTGGTCAGCCTCCAGAGGCAGGTTCTAGAAGGATGGTGTGGGCTGGGCTGCAGTCACGGGAGCTCATAGGCAGGGGCCAGTTGAAACCATGGTGCAAAGAGAAAACCAAATGCGTTTTGAATTGGCCATTGGAGAGTGATTTTTCTCCTCAGACACACACACACACACACACACACTGGGCAAGAAATCCACTTGCGCCTCTGTCTGTAAAACCAGTATCACATCTTAAATAACTGCACGATGTTGCCAAATGCTACCCTGGGAAGATTTGGGGCACACTGACCCAGTGCTGCTCTGTGACTCTGAGACCAAAAAGACAAGACAACAAAGATTCTGCTTTTTCCAACTCTGGGGAGCATGGGTGTTGTACCGAGTAACCTCTAATGCCCCAGAGGCTCCTTGGGATCTACTGTTTTGATGAGTGTTTATAAAAGTCTCTGGCTTGGCATTGCTTTGAGCTACCCTGTTCTGAGAAAGAAAAATTTATGAAGAAAATAAGGATTGGAGGTAAACCATGATGCAGAAGGCTGCTGAGAGTTCAGCTGAATTCTGGGAAGCTCTCAGCCCTACTCTACATGGGATCAGGGGAGAGGAAGGCTTTGCTTCTTCACAAATCCAAATGATCCCCCTGGATTTTCAGTAAATTAGACACACAGTCCCTCAGCCCTTGACACACATTGTAAGGAAATTATTTGATTTATTTACTTGATATACTTAAAGCATTCCACTGGTCTGCGAGCAATTGGATACATGAAGAAAATACAAATTCAATACTTAAACAAAATGCTGTGGGTAATAGCATCTGTAAAGGAGAAATGCATATTAACAATGATTGGACGCTGAGGATGAGAAAAACATGCTTTGGACCACACGGGGCTTTGTGGACGAGTAAACCAAAAGCCAATTGTGATTGACCATCCCTGACTGTAATTTCATTAATCCTAAAACTGACAATCCTACCCGAAAGAACCTCTGAAGCAACATACTTCGATCTTTCTCCAAGAGTTGAAAACGGCTTGTCAAGACAGACCAGAAAGGAGGTGGACATGTATGAGCTTTGACTAGGCACTTCCCGAGTTGCACAGTTCTTAAACTCAGGTAAATATAGTTATCCCAATTGCACACGAGGGGCCTGAGTTTACACAGGACAAACATGACTTGTCCAAGACAACAAAGGTGGTGGATGTGGCCTCAAAGGTCTACTTTCCACCCTAGAAATCCATTTCAGGATGGTGGCCAGGGTAAGGACGAAATCTCTTTCCCTCCCTCCTTTCCCTCTCCTTCCTTCCTTCCTTCCTTCCTTCCTTCCTTCCTTCCTTCCTTCCTCCTCCTCTTTCTTCTTTTCTTTCTTTCTTTCTTTATTTCTTTCTTTCTTTCTTTCTTTCTTCTTTCTTTCTTTCGTTTTCAATTAAATTGGAGTAAGATTTGCTTTACACATACACACGTCCTTCATTTATATAGTTCTTATATTTTGTCTCATTTAATTATAGCAATGATCTTTATGGTAGACAATACTAGCACATTTTATAGGTGATGCCAATAACTGAGTCTTGGCCATTTACAAATGATCAAACAGTAAATGGTTGAGCCAGAACTTGAATCGTATTTTCCTGACACCCAACCAGTCTTTTTCTTTCTAGCACATCGAGCATCTATCAGCTAAGCAGACAAGGGGATTTGAATATGGCCTAGTCATACTCACATTTCTGGTGAGTACATCATTTGCAGTGGCCACATCGGTGATAGACGTAAGTAGGAGGAGGAAGAAAACCCCACTACCCCAGCAGATCTTGAAAACACAATTATTTTCACTGCCTGTCCTCTTCACCACCCACTTTCTTTCAGATGGAATGGGACTACCTCCCCTTGCCCTTGTCCAGCACTTCCAGTGGGCTGGTTCACCTTTGTGGTGGGGGATCCTGCCTTCATCCCTAAAGGATAGGAGCCCACGGTTGTCTTGCCCTTAACAGGAGCCAATCCCAAACTGCCCATCTATAACTGGCCAGGAAGCAACATGCAGTAATGTCGACTACTTATCCAGGGTCACTTACACTGTAATACTTTCCTGATATTTTGTTCTATTGGCATGAGGGGACTAAAGAAGAGAAAAGGAAGATATGGCTTCCAGGTCAGTGGGACTTTATGGCCTCATCCAAACTCTTTCCTCTATGGATGTAAGGATTACTAACAAGATGGACCAAAGTGGACAGGAAAGGGAAGCACACACTCCATAAGGTAGAAGATCCAATGATGGTAGGAAGGGCAGCTAGACTTTCACCCTGTGTCACCGTGCCCTGAAGACCCATCTCCTGTGTCAGTCTTTGGCTGAGCACATATGCAGCAGCCTGGGCACCTTTCCCAACACCACTCAAAGCTCACCCCCAAACTGCCTTTGACCAACCATTGCTCCATCCTATCGGGCTGATGCTTCTGTGTGGCAGGCTGTGTCTTAGTCTGTTCAGGCTATTATAACAATATCCCATTGCATGGGAGGCTTCTAAACCACAGGCATTCCTGTGTCCCAGGTCTGGAGGCTGGGCAGTCCAAGCTCAAGGTCACAGCAAGTTCAGCATCTGGTGAGGGCCTGCCTCGTGGTTAATAGACTGCACTGGCCCACTGTGTTTTCATGAGTCAGGAGGAGCCAGGGGGCTCTGGCATCCCTTCCTTCTAATAGAAGGGCACTAATCCCATCTTAAGGATGCAACTCTCATGGATTTATTTCAACCAAATTGCCTCCCAAAGGCTTCATCTCTAAATACTATCAGCTGGAGGTTGGGACTTCAGCATATGAATTTGGGGCAACACAATTCACCCATATCAGAGCGCACTGGTAAGATCAGTGTCGATGTCAATCGAATCATCTCATTTTCCCATAAAAAGGTTCCCACTGGTCTGGTGCAAAGTGGCATGTCATCTACCTCCCACCACGAAGTGTCTATCTCATCTCAGAGAATGGCACTCAAGATCCAGCATCGCCTTCTGCTATTTGCCATTAGGGCATTCGGCCATGGCAGTTGCTTGCCCAGCCTTGGTGAGAGGGAGCCCTGGAAAGAAACTGATTTGTAATATTACTGAATCATTGAGTCAACCATGCCCTGGGTCTACTTGTAGACATCATCTTCTATGAGTTAATGCATTATCGATGTTTATAGCTGCACAATTCATAATTGCCAAACTATGGAACCAGCCGAGATGCCCATCAACAGATGAATGGATTACAAAATTATGGGATATACACACAATGAAATTCTACTTAGCCATAAAGAAGAACAAAATTACAACATTTGCAGGGAAATGGATGGAACTGGAGAATATTATGCTAAGTGAGATTAGTCAGTCACAAAAAATGAAGGTTGGATGTTCCCCCTCATATGCAGAAGCTAGGGAGAAATTGGGACACAGGAGGGACTCCAGATGAAGGAGAAACCTCAGTGGAGTTAAGGAGGCAACCTAAGTGAGGAAGAGGGAAGGGGAGAGGAAGACCTGAAGAGGGAAACACCTCAATGGACATGATGTACATACACAAACTTATCAAAGCCAATCACTGTGCTGAGCATGGGGAGGTGGGGAGGGAGAGGGAGTGGGGTGGGCACTGGGGGAGGGCTCAAAGAGTGCTGTGTGCTTGTATGCCTCTCTCACCCTGAACTGCATCAAGATGTAACATTACAATGTAACATTAATAAAAATTATTCAGGTCATAACAGCAGAAAAAAAAAGCCAGTTTGAGTAAAGGGTAGGGTTGGGAAAAGAACAATAGTTACTGATGATTGCATGCAATCTAATTGATCCACCACATCATTATTATAAATGGTACCCCAAGCCATCTCTCCCATGAAATCCAGTGTAAAGAAGGATACTGCCTAAAAATGACACATGGGCGGAAAAGTGGCCATTAGATATGACATTATTTTTACCGGGGAGTGTTACGAAGTTTTTTGGTGCCAGGCATTTCTCAATTCTCCTAACATATTTTGAGGGGCAGTAACGGAATAAAAGGGTGAACTCCAACCTGTCATTCCCAGGCCAGCTCACACGTGTGCGGCGGACTTCAATGTTTGGGAAGCAATACCTTAAACAGCGATTCCCTCAACTTTATCCTGGTACCAGATACATCACAATAACCAGAAGTGGTTAGTAGAAGGACAGACGTCCCCGTCACACTGCAGAACAAGTAATTAACACGCCCCGAGAGCAAAGCTGAAGGATCTGTATTTTCAACAAGCTCTCTGGATAACTTTCGTTCATGGCCAAGAAGAAGAGCAAATGTTAAAGAAAGTTGGCTGAGATCGAAGGCAGAACAAGAGCCACCAACTTAGCCACACGGGGTGAGCAAGGCCTTGTCTTTAGTGTAGGCTGCACATTTCACATCTACTTGTACTTTTGGGGGTTGAACTGGGAGGGCAACAGCTTCAGAAGTCAGGGAAACTCATTACAGTCCTTGCGACCTTGGTGAAGTTGCTTCTGTGAGGACCTAAGTTTTCTCATCTGGCGAGTAAGAAGAGGATTACATAAGATTATATATCAGGTCCTTTCTCTGCATGAAATTCTAAGGCAATCCATAACATCACCATTGGGGAACAGTTATAAAACCTTTGTATCCATACACAGATTCATCTCATTTTATTTTAATTCACTGCTTTTGACTTTTCTATTCTTGGTACATTTTTATGGGCGAGCAGTCGGGCAGGGGGAAGGATGTGTTTAGCAGTAGATGTTCCCCCAGAGATAGTAATCAGTAGGAAACCATTCATGAGTAAAGAGCCTTCCTTCTGAAATAGAAGTTTCACATCTTGAAAAGAAATTAACATGACTTTATGGCATACAACTATGTGTCGTAGTTGAAAATTTGTTCACCAGGTGAACTTTCGCCTGACTTCAATTTTCCACTCTTAGGGCTCATGCAGTTGGAGAGGAGGTTATACAGAAATCTATTAGAAAGCACACTTGTGTACTCAAATTTTCAGAGAAGATGCTCAATGTTCTTCTAGCTAATAGGAAGTTATTACCATGTGGGGTGTTTTCTTTCTCCTCGGTGGTCCTGGAGGGCTCTCCCTTCTCATCTACAATGGGATTTGGAAGTGTTCTGCCTGGGGCCTTAAGCCTTTGCTTCCCATCTTGTAAATCGGATGTGAAAATTCACCACGTTTTCCTGCCTCACTCAAATCCCTGGTGTCAAAAACTGTAGCCTCAGTGCCAATAAAAACGAGTCAACCAAAGTGTTGGAATTGCTTTCCTTGGGATCCTCATCGCTCCCTCCCTGGGGCTCAGCAGTAGGTAATGAAGTCTGTAAGGTCCTGCAATGAGACACTGTGATGCAATAAATCCAGCCCTTCCTGTGAGCTGTAGCCCTCCCTGTGTTGGTGGTGACCTTCTTGCCTTCTGTCCCCATCCCCAACCAGGAGCCCATCAAACTTGGCACTGTATGCCTTTTGGACCTCTCCATTAACAAATCAAGTTACAGAATTGGTTTCCCTGCCATCCTGAAGAACTCTTAAAAGCTAATTTAATTTAACTACACTCACAAAAGCCTGGGGCCTTGTGTTTCTTTCCAATGGAGATGTATCTGGTGCCAGCAGGCACCGGGGGGACTTGGTCCCCCAGGTGAGCGCCTCCGAGGGAGGTTGTGTGTCACCTGTGTGGGCAAGAGCCTGCATCGCCCACCCCTTCCATCTCATTAACAACTTGAGCAACTGCGCATCTCAGAGCCTGTTCTCTGCCGAAAATGTGCTCCTTAACCTTCGCACCAGGCAGCTCGCGGAGGGTGTTCAGGATGGGATCTGTTCACTGGCACGACTTGGAATGGCCTCCCGCTTGCGCCCGCCTAATGAAAGGTGCGTGTGTCACAGCAGGAAGACATATCCGTCCTGCAAAGCAGTGCCAGTTAACTCCGGGGCTTGGTGTCCACTCGAGGTGCGAATTCATAACGAGGTCCGTGTGCACAACTTCAACAGCTTGTCAGACGTGTGAGCTGAAGATAATGAATTCAAGCCCAGTTGTGGGTGTTTTTTCTGCTGGTTTTCTGGTTTATTAACAGGGATGATAGAGGCATAGGAACCACCTGGAAAAACCAAACATGCTTTCTGGAAGCTGGAGCACGCTCTGTGGTTGTTCGGGCAGTATTCTCCACAGCTATCATCTAAAAGACTGACCACGTAACTTAGAAGAAAGATGATGTATTTTCTTATGGTTTTGGGTTCAGTCTATGTGAGGCTGGAAACCATGGATCTCAGGGTATGGTGATGGGAGGCAGACAGGGAGAGCATAGGGGCTGTACTCCTCATAGCATGGAGGCTGGAAACAAGAGAGGGGGAGTGTGGGGAGGAGGAGGAACCATATATAATCCCCAAGACTGCATCCCCAGGTACCTTCATGCTACAGAAGGCCTCAAAGAATCATCTTATTCTCCATAAGACTCAGCTCAGAGCAGAGTTATGATAACAAGATCCCCGGTAGTCAGGGGAGCCCAGCTGGAGCACTGAAAGTCCGCTCCCCATGAGAGCAGGGGTCAAGCTGCGGGCCCTGGCTCTATCTCTCTGGTTCCAGGGCTGATGTGGGCCCCACGTGACTCCCATGGGACTGCTCCAGCAGTCCTTCACCCTACCCACTGCCCAGAGCATCGTTTCGGTATGCTGGAAAAAATGGGCACAGGGCAGGCTGTCCAGTTCTTCCTCTGGATGGGTGGGCTGTGCTGGGCAAAGATACACATGCACCAGGAAAATGTAGAATTGCTGAATAATCAGCGGTCAATCAAATAGTGACTCCAAGGGCAATGGCGAGGGGTAGAGGGGACATTTGAACTTTAAAAATAAACCCCTTTACTGAACCCATGCTCCGGAAGAGCCAGGGAAGGGAAGGAGTGAAAACAGAAAGAGCAAAGTAAAGAAACAAAAGGTGCTACCCTGTCCCCCCAAGAAAGGGCTGGAACCAGGCAATGGCAGGCTGAGCTGGGCTGGAGCCGGAGGAAGACCCATAGAGGAGATTGCAGCTTTAATTCAGCCTTGAGCAGACTGTTTTGAGAGTTGTGAGGAAGCTCTGGTGGCCAGAGTCAGATACACCTATTCCTGACAGCGCCTGGGGAAAGGGAGACATTACAGAGAGTATTTGAAGGTAGACATTGGATAAAAATAAAACAGTTTTCTTTTTTGTACCATACCAAATCCAGATGGTTAACTCTACTGGTTGCCCTAGATAGCCTGATTCTAAAAATACCTTCTCCGCCCCCTGACCCAGATATTGTCTTAGAAGTATGACTCCCCTCAGTCTTGGGGCTGTCCTTTCCCATGTCAACTTTCTCCAAATCTCTTATGGAACCCCCAAATCACCTCTGGGGCCGGCTCAGGGTGGCTCCCCAAATCCTGTTACTTTATTACACAGAATGAGATTGTTCCTTGTCAGGACTCATCAAAGTGTTCTCAAAAAGTAAAACAGCCATTCTCCCTGTAGGTAAGCTGCTTTTGTCTTATAAAGTAAGGGGTCACATTGCAACCCATTTCTTAAAAATAGCAATCCTTTCCTTTGTGGTCTAAGAGGTGCCCCTGCAGCACTGGGTGCCGGGGAGCTCACTCACAGACTCCCAATACTGGGGCTGCTGGCAGAAGTAGACACATAAGGGAATAATGAAGGAGGTCTTTTTCACCTTGGAGAAGACAGACTTTCCAGGACGTGAGATCTGATCCCCTTTGTCCTACAAGGACATTGCGTGTATGTTGTTCACTGTCCCCAAAGGCCTCCACCAGCAGACAGGGAAAGAGGAGGGCATTTTTATTTTAAAGCAGGATTTTCATTGATGCTCCCTACCCATGCCCCACTATCATGGGGCAAAATGTTGAATAGTCATGGTTTCAACAGAATATTACTTGCCCAGATGATTTTAAAATCGAGCTTTTCTCCACTGCTAGAAGATAACGAATGAAAATTCTTTTTAAAGTACCCTCATGTTCAATCTCTTGAAATAAAGGATGTGACTTTCAGCACGAAGTCAACATTTCATCTGCAAGCATGAGCACAGAGTCCTCACTTTTGCTATTCATCACAGAAGCCAGCTCGCTTTTCTCATTCTTTCTACATTTTTGTCCTTTGGCATAACTAAGGATGTATTCATTTGCAAAGAATAAGACTTGCAAATATAAAGATGCACAGATCAAGAAAATGTCAAGGGATTTATTTCACAAATAGCAGATTACGAATATGCAAAGAATAATAAAAAAATGCAAACAGCTGTTTCTGTGCCCCTGCAATAGAATAAAAACACGAGGATGTAATAATCACAAAAATCCTAGTTCACAACTGAGATGAGATCAATTAAATTATTTTAGAATTATTGCTTGGTTTCATTGAACAGGGTGATTAGAAGGGCTCTGCTCCTTGGGAAGGCAATGAGATGGGGGGACATGGCAGGGTGCTTTAAAATCCATGCATATTTGGTGCCCCCTCATTTACAGGCACCTT
Organism: Glis glis; assembly: GCA_004027185.1. Taxonomy (NCBI): domain Eukaryota; kingdom Metazoa; phylum Chordata; class Mammalia; order Rodentia; family Gliridae; genus Glis; species Glis glis. The sequence goes on from PVJS01000025.1 coordinate 208,294, forward strand.
AATGAATTTACAAAAAAGACAAATTAAGGAAATCTCCATTCTCTACTAACTTTTTGGTGTCATCTGTGTATGACTCAGATTCTCCTGCACGATGCTATGATGCTATGCAGTCCACCCTTGGGTCCAGCTGAGGCTTTGTGCCTTCAACACACTCTACTGTCCTAGTGGATGTGAGGACAACTGCAGCCCCAGGGAACTCTGAAGGCATCTCACCACCAAGAGACCTTGAGACAGTCCAGTGGTGTAGCAAGGGGGAGAAAGCAGGTGTGCACCTGGCTCCTGCCCTCCTGGTGCCTGGAAGTCTTCTCAAGTTGTTTTTGGTCTTGTTTTTTTTTTTTCATGTTGCCAGGAGTTACTCTTTCTTTCTTTCTTTCTTTCTTTCTTTCTTTCTTTCTTTCTTTCTTTCTTTCTTCCTTCCTTCCTTCCTTCCTTCCTTCCTTCCTTCCTTCCTTCTTCCTCCTCCTCCTCCTCCTCCTCCTCCTCCTCCTCCTTCTTCCCTCCCTCCTTCCCTCTGTCTCTTTTCTACACTCAAAAGCCTCTGTTTCCTTATGCCAAGATTGCTTTGGAATATTTGGACTTTCTTCTTCTTCTGGACTCTCCTGCATCGGAAATATTTTACACACTGAAGCCGGGCGTGGTGGCGCACGTTGTAATCCCAGTACTTTGGGAGGCGGAGACTGGAGGATCCGGGTTTGCGGCCAGCCTCAGCTCTCTCTCTCTCTCTCTCTCTCTCTGTCTCTCTCTGTCTCTCTACTTAATGAAGCCCTCCACAACTTCGTGAGACCCGGTTTCAAAATAAAGGATAAAAAAAATAGGGCCGGGGGGCGTAGCGCGGAGGTAGAACGCCCCTGGGTTCAATCCCTGGTATCGCAAAAAAAAAAAAAAAGAAATATTTTACACACTGAATCCAGAAAAATGAATCTGGACAGACAGTAGTTTATGAGTTTATGTCCTGAACTTGTAAGACTTAAATGCTTCCATACAGTATAGAAGTTGAGGTCCAAAGCCATGACAGTGTCTAATAATAGTCTCATTAGTTAGTTAGTTAGTTAGTTAGTTAGTTAGTTAGTTGTTAGTGAGGCATCATCCATATAGCCCTCTGCTCTGTATTCCCTGAGGACACTAGGAACTTCATTTTCTCCTGAGCATGGCATCCCCTTATCTCCTGCCTATTTCAAACGGAAATAGGATGTGTTTTTTTTCTTTGATGCTTTTGTATGTTCTTCCTAACCCCCAGTAGCCCTGTCCTGTCTCACCTGCTCCCTAGACCCTTCCAGCCTGCCTACCTTTTGCCATTCCCTCCTCAAAACCCCAGCTTTCTGGCTTTCTGTGCCAAGTTCAGTTGTCTTTGGCATTATTGATGTGTGACTTTGCTGATTTATTTTTCCCAAGCACAGTTCCCATTTTTTTTAGCAAAATTAGAATCTCCATAGGCTCAGAAAGCATGACTTCAGTATAATTCCATTTGTTTAAATATCAAAAAAGATTTACTTGGCATCAGGTGCCAAGTAAAATATAAGAAAAATAAAGATCAGTAGAAACACAAACATAAAACAGAAACATCAAAACTATCCAGCTCTCATGTGCAATAATTAAACTCGAAGAACTTTCACCCTGATCTTCTTATCTGAAATCTAGACACAATAGCTATGTGAATGTTTGTGTTGGGAACATTAATGAGCTATGTTTTCAGAATAATAGTTCTACTTTGAAGAATATATTTAACATTCAAAAGTTAATATAGACAAAGTAGATGATTATTTCAGAAACAAATTTATGTGTAGAGGGAAAATATTTAAATGCTTCTTAAAGGTCACATTTAAAATTACTATGAGAAAACCAGGCTTCCATTGCTAAGGCTACCTCACCTGCAGACTTGCCCTGGTGTGTTTGACCTTTAGGTGAGTAGGTTACTGAACAGGGTATTTGTGGGAGCAGGAAGAAAGAGATCAGCTCCCTAAAAATATCTCCCCCATCCTAGCTTCTCTAGTGGACCCTGCACAGCTCAAGTTTCCTCAGTTGAATCTCATCTTCCTGTGTAGCTGAAGATATGTTACAGGCAAAAGGTCACCCACCTAGGCCCCAGGAGCACAGTGTGTGTTTCTCAGGATGCATCTGGGAATTAGACCAGAAAGAGAAGTTAAGGTTTGATAACATGGGGCATTGGGGTTTCATAGCCTAGAAGGGAAGACTCCAGGTAACTCAGCAGAGATGGAGAAGAAGAAGAAAATTCTGGAATCAAGGGGAGAAAAAATGAAATATACAGTTGGAGTAGAGAAGCAATTCTTTGTGGTCACCCCAAAGACCACAGAGATCCACCCCAAAGAACCCCAGAGATTCACCCCAAAGACTCCAGAGATCCACCCCCCAAAGCTCCAGAGATCCACCCCAAAGAAACACAGAATCTATCCCCAAAGATCTCAGAGATCCACCCCAGAGAAACCCAGAGATCCACCCCAAAGAAACCCCAAAGAGACCCAGAGATCTACCCCAAATCCCCAGAGATCCACCCCAAACCTCCAGAGATCCATCCAAAAGGCCCCAGAGATCCACCCGAGTTCCAGACAGTCACCCCAAAGAGTCCCATAGTGACCCCACAGACCACAGAGCTCCACCCAAAGATCCCCAGAGAGTGACACCAAAGACCCCAGAAATCTACCCGAAACATCCCCAGAGATTAAGCCCAAAAACCTTCGGCTAAGAATAGATCCAAGATTACTTACTTACTCCATTTCCAGTGGTAAGCATTTGTTGAGCGAATCAATGATGGAAAGAATAAACCCAAGCACAGTATCTTCTCACATCTCCTCATCAGTGCTGGCCTCTTCCCATCACCCACCGGAGTCATCTGCTCCTCCCTCGAGGATGAAGCCTAAGTCCTTTGCTGTCCTGGTGGACCCCAATTAATACCACCCTCTCACTTCCAGTCCTTTCCCTCTTCATGCCCCAGCACGCCTTGCTTCCAGTGACTCTAAGCCTTCCCACAGTGCGTCACCCCTCCTGCCCTCTGAAGACAGACTTCAATTCTCAACTCTTTGGGAAACTCCCTGGACACTCCGTGCACCTGCCACGGAGCTCAGATGCCTCCTCTGTGTCCAAGACCGCGTGGTGGTTCTCAGCGTCTGCTTCTGCCTCCACCCTCGGGCTACCAGTTTTTAGGTCTTATTCCTTTCAACTCCAAAGCCCTCTCGGTCAGCACCCAATACCCTTCTTTTTACACTGAGAGCCCTTGAACATGGTTTGTACACGTGCTGTCTTCTCTTCCTCAGTTCCCATTTATCTTGATTTTGCTTCAGTTGGGATTTTGTCCTTGATTCTTCAGCAAGACAGTTCTTATCAGAGACTAGAAGCATTTCTTGATTTCCGAATTCCACAGTAAGTTCTCAGCATCAGAATTACCCTACTTCTGAAGCATTAGATGCAGCTGATCCCATTGCTTCTGACGACCGCAGCCAGCACGCTCTCCTATCCTCCCTCCTCCCTAGGGCATCCCTAGATGGTTTTGTGGGTGCCCCCACACCTCGTAGCCTCCAGTAGGTAGGTGGTTACCACCCTAGCCTCCTTCCCACCACCCCTTCGCCTGGCCCACTGGACTCTTGCCCCAGGGACCTCTCTCTTTCATGAGAACACCTTGGGGTCTCTCTCAGAGCTCAGTTATTCCCTTCTTCTGGAAAGTCCTTCTCCCACTTCCATTAGATTCACACTAAAATCCCATCTGCCTTCTGAGGAAGAGAGCAGGAGAATGCTAGAGAACAGCAAAACAAAACAAGGACCTAGACGCGCAGGTGTTGGAAGAGTAGAGATTAGCAGGGTGGCCGCCATGTGACAGTTCCAGCGCTTTCCAGAGATGTGGTCTAATTCCATACTCTGGACACTTCCAGCAAACTCGGAAATGAGCAGGTTGGGTCTCAGCGAGGCTGTGTGTGGACGTTCTCACAGCCAGTTACAGAATTGGAAATGGTGTCAGGGCAGGACCGTGGATTCAGGGAAGGCAGACCCACTGGCTGGCTGGTTTCCACTCGGCCACCTGCTTCTACCATGTGCACCACTGCCTTGCTGGTTAGGTGGTACAAGCTGTCATGCCTCTCCCTGTGTGCTCCGACTCTGCACTCCACCCAGACCGCAGACCATGAGCTGCCTTCACACCCTGGAGCCTCCTCCCTCTCTCTTCTAAGTCTTCTCTTCTGCCTCCACCTTGGTCATAGCACTCGGCTCTCCACTTTGAATGCCTCTCTTTATGCTGATCTTCTGCAAAGCCCTAGACTGAAGGCTTATTAGAACCAAGGTCCTCTTCATATCCCTACTATGTCCCTGCAAAGGTCCCCGCAGTGTCAATGAACATTTGTGGGTGGGAATACAATCAAGGACCCCTCTCTGTCTCTGGAATGACACCCTGGGCTGTCCCCAAAGTCACCTCTTCCTGTTTGTCTCCTGGACCGTAGACGCCTAAGCAGGTGCCTTCTCCAAGTGAGCCTCCCCTGTCCCCAGGGGATCACGTGCCCTCTTATCTCTCCCTTCCACACCATGGCACCTGACATTACCTGCTCTCCCCAGCAAGATTCAGTTTAGCTTACATCCGGCTCTAGGGAGCGATGGCAGCCAGGTGAAACATTTGCCTGCCCCAGTCCCACACCACGTTCAGGCCACGGTAATGAGCAGGAGAGGTCAGTCTGTAGGGTGAGATCTGTTTTCTGCCTTTCTCTAAATGGTGCCCCGCGCCAGGCATGCGCGGCACTCTCCTCCCAGGACACGGATGATTACTGCCTCCCAGGACCCTGGCGGCCACTCCCCATCCTTCTGAACAGCCTGCCGCTGCTTTTTCCACAACTTGCTCATTCACCTCCTCCCTCACTTCATTTTTCTCTCCAGTCACCTCTTTACTTAGATCAGCTTGGAAATGACCGTTCTGTATTGTATGCAAAAGATTCAGTGAATTCCACATCAAGCAAAAGACTTTTCCCAGGCTGCCTTCTGGTTGTGATATTTAGGTGTGTAGGGAATGCTGAGGGATGAGCCTTATGGTTTCAGAAATGGTTATTTATTTATTTACCTACTTATTTACTTCTTTCTTTCTCTCTCTTTCTCTCTTTCTTTCTTTCTTTCTTTCTTTCTTTCTTTCTTTCTTTCTTTCTTTCTTTCTTCTTTCTTTCTGTGGTACTGGGATGGAACCCAGGGACATTCTATCTCTAAACTATACCCCCTAAAGCTCTATTTTATTTCATTTTTTTATTCTGAAACAGGGTCTCACTAAGTTGCAGAGGGCCTAAGTTCTTGTGGCTGGCTGAGAACCTGCAATCCTCCTGTCTTAGCCTCCCAAGTACTGGGATGACAAGTGTACCCCACCACGCCCGGCCAGAAGTGGTGTTGAAAGGAAACTGGCCAGTGTGAAAATGGAGGAGCAAATCCTCTGCTCACTTATCAACAAACCTGGTTTCTTAAAAAACAAACCCGTTGAACTGGGTTTGGTGGCGCACGCTTGTAATCCCAGTACTAGGGAGGCGAGATAGGAGGATCCGGGTTCATGGCCAGCCTCAGCTACTTAGTGAGGACCTCTGCAACTTAGTGAGACCCTGTTGAAAATAAAGAATAAAAAATAGGGCTGGGGTGTAGCTCGGAGGTAGAATGTCCCCTGGGTTCAATCCCCAGTACTGCAGAAAAAACAACCCATTGGGCTGTTTTCATTTGCTTATATTTTTAGAGCCCGTTCACCCTTCCCAGTCTAGGAGGGTGAGAACTGAGCCCCATTTATCTGCTCCTGTCCTCTGAGCTCTGCCCCGCCCTGCTGTCCGCTTCTCCTTGGGTTTGAGCCAGTCCCATCGCATTTCAATGGCTTTCATTTGAGAGATGGCAGTGTCTACAGAGGTGTCATGTGGGTGCCTATCAGGTGTCAGGCACTCATAGGCTTACGGGACTTATCCTGGGGACCTGGGCAGTGAAGAGAGAGGGGTGAAGCTGGGCTGGCTACAGGGCCTGGAGTCTGTCTGCACACCCTGCAACCTGAACCTCTCCTCTGACTGGAAAGGACTGTGGGGCTGGGGTGGAGTCCGGTTCTGGGAAAGAACACCTTGGGGGTCGGTGTGGCACCTCAGATCTTTGCTTAGGGTCTTGGTCTGTTTGAACCGCTATAACAGAAGGGAGGCTGGGTGGCGATTTGTGAAGAGCGGAGAACTATTTTTATAAGAAAATAGGATTCTTTTCATAAGATCAAGTCACTGGCATAGGGCAAAGACCTTGTTGTGCCTACATAGCAGCAGGTGGAAGGGCAAACTAGGATGAATGTGGTGTCTTTCACGTGGCAAAAGAGAAGAGAGGAGACACCCTCCTGCAAGCCCTTTTGAAATAGCTCTAATCCTTTGTGAGTGCAGAACCCTTATGACTCAGTCACCTGCCAAAAGGTGCCACCTCCCACCACTGGTGGATCGACCCCCAGAGCTTAGGAGACACATTCAGAACATAGCGTCCACCAACAGAGTTATTTTAGGAAAAGCTCAGGAAATTTCCTCCTTGGTGAAATGGAACGAACATCGCTAACTGCAGAGGGTTATTTGGAGAATTAGCTAGAAGAAGCACACAGCATGCCCCGAGGAGCCCCATAGCATTTCTTTCCCAGTTTTCTAAGCTTGTGGAAACCCCCTGGGGTCATGAATCCTTTGCAGTTGGTGAAGCAGGTGGCAGGATCGTGGCCAACACGTTGGCAGCACTGGGTGTCCAGCTCAGAACGAGCTGAGGGCTTTGAGTCTACCCTGGCCAGTCCCGGCTCCTGCAGCTGACTTGTGCAGCAGGCTGGCCTTCTCCAACACAGAGACACTACTAGGGCGAGCAGGAGCATGATTCAAACAGGACCTGGGAGGCTTACTCCTTGGTGGCACAATTATAGTGACTCTTTTTGTCACCCCCCCCAGGGGAATGTCTAGCCAGAACGCAGGCCATGAGGTGGATGCATTTAGTGACTGTCAGCTGTCTGCGATCTGCGATCTTGTTTCATTTCAGGCCAGACCCCTTGCTTTGAATGCTCTCCAGATTTTTAATAACATTTATTGGTTTTTCTTTGCTCTATTGAAATTTTATGAACTCGAGATGGGAGAAAGAAACACAAAATTGCTCAAAATCCCATCACCCGTTGATAATCAGGACTAATATTTCTGTGCATTCTTTCCTAGGTCCTCTTCTTTTTATGTATTGTACATCATAGTCTCTTGGTTCTAAGATTTCATAGATTATAAAACACATTACCATCATAATAGCACTCTTTGGAACAAAGTAAACACCTTACCCATCAGATACAGGTTTTGTGAAGACGCGTAACCATTTAAAATTAAGACGTGCGTATTGGAATCACAGTATAGACCCCCACATATCCCACATGCATTCAATGGCTGGGTCGTCACTCTTTTAAATATCTGTAGGAAAACAAAGTGACGTTCCCATGTGACTGTGTTCTGGTCTTTTTTGTTTCCCAGGTCTCTCTGGGAATCTTCAAGGGGACATCCCCAAGTGACCATTGAAGGGCAAGCCCTACCTCTGCAGTGATCTACACACCACTGGCCACTTTTGGGACATAATCTTCTAATCTCTAAACCACACAGAAAGAAAACACTAAGCAGTATTGCATCTGTGCCCGGCATCTCCCTACCATGCTCAGATGGCCTGAAGGAAATAAATACCCCAAAGAGGAAAGCCCAGCAAACATTTTTTAACATGGATGACACATTTTATTTGTGGTGGATTTGAGGAATCATCTTATTTAGAGGATAACAAACACCAATTTGGGGGGAGGCACATTCTGTCCTTTTCCTTCACGTTTCTTTGCTTAGTCAGCCAGTGGGCCCACACACCGGTTGCTGCCTGGTTTCCTTCTGGCTAATTCTTCCTGACTCTCCCCCCAAGATGATCAACTAAGAGCTTATCTCTTAGTTCCCTATTGCACTGTTAAATTCAAGGTGGCAAGTTTCATAAAATTCGAGAAACATAGCAGTTTCTATTTCGCATTGTTTTTTATGTTGATTCTGATTTGACTGCCACCCACCTGGCCTTGGCTGGAAGTCCCATCTCAGCTCAGGGTTTCTCTCTCTGCTCCCTGGAGCTTCTATGAAAATCCTAGGCTTATGCAATCTAATGCCTCTGGCAGTGTGCTTCCGGAAACCTCGTGAAACCCAAAGAAACAGTTGATTCCTTTGGGACAAGGCAGACCTGAGCACAGAAGTAGGGCAGTGTTTACAGGAGACAGGGGAGGGGGAGCGCCTCTCTTCCTTCCCTTCCCACAGCCCAGAAGGGAGTGACGTTTTCTGCCTGAGTCTGCTCCCTGCTCACCAAACCTGGACACAGAGAGGTTGCTTTCCCAGCTGTCCTTGCAGGTGTAGGCACATGATGGAGCCACAGAACATGAGTGGCTAGTGATAGAAGGCCCTCCTGGCCCAGGGATGGCCCTGTCTTCAAGCTCCGGACACTGCTACCAGCCAGATGGTGGGGCTCGGAGACCCTGAGGGATGCAGAGCCCACAAGATGGCAGGAGCCCCCATCGCTCCAGCAAAGCCTCTTTTCCAGGACAGACACTAGTCACCCAGGACTGTCATGAGGGAGAAAGAAGTGCCAGTGTTGGCCCATTGCAATGATGGGGTTTACCATAATGGATGTATTTCTCAATTATCTGCATTTGTAAGACATGCAAATATGTATCATGCTTAATTTAACCATTTTCCTATTTTTAGACATTCTGGTTCATTGGCATTTACTTATTAGATATAACACTATGCTTAAAGAATTATCTTTGCCCACTTTGAGTAGTAGTAAAGAGAATATAGCTTTTAAAATGGAGATGTACAGTCAAAGTGTATTGATTTCACATTTCAGTTTAGTTCCGTAAGAATTAACACATTGCCCTTAAGAAATCTGAGCCAAACTATGCTTTTTGACTGTGCTTTTTAAATATCTATTCCTATTACATGTATCAGCAATCATTTTACTGTGTGCCATTGTAACAGAAAAAATACATAATTTTTAAAAATTATTTTATTTTCTAGAATTGAGGTTGAGTCCTGATTTTTTTCCTCATACCTTTATGAGCCATTAATATTTCTTATGTGTATTACCTTTTTATGTGTATTTTTAGAATTTTTTATTGTATTATTTATAGTTTTCCTGATGATGTGTAGAAACTCTTTATATATTAGGAATATTGTGCTCTTATCTTTTATTATCTCAAAAATATTGTATATTTAATATATATACATTTAATTCTATGTAGATAAATTATTGATCTATTTTACTTTACAACAAATAGGCATTATTGTTCACTATGTAAGGCCATTGTTATGACTCCTAAGTTATTATTTTATTAAATATTTCTTCTAATTGATGAATAGTATGTGTGTATATTTATGTACATAAGTATATATATATGTGTGTGATCCATCTAGAAAAAGTGTCATCTAAGAATATTTTTTCATGTATATAGCAAATTCTTTCAAGGTTGTTAATTTCTTTCCTTCTGATGTAAAATTCTACATTTATTACATACTAAGTTTCCATAAGTAAATCTGTATCAGTCTGATATTTTCATTGATTGTGTTTGGTTATTCAAACGTTTAACCCCACTTTCATGATTGCAGGCTATTTCATCATGTGGCTGTATAATAATGCTTTTAATGCATTTCCTACTGTTGAAAATTAAATTTGGTTTTCATTATTTGCTACATGAACATCTTGGTGCATGAAACTACTGTGATCTATATCTTCCACGTTATTTCTTCAAGGCTGATTCGTTCAATTAGCATGATATGAATGTTTTTAAGGATCTTGAAATGTATTTCCAATATGATATCAGAAAAAAATTGGTGATTATTTACCCTTTTCCCAGGAGTCCATGAGAGGGCTTTTTGTGTTTTTTTTTTCATCCTATCTTCACCAGTATTTCTACTTTAAGAACGTTGAGTATTGGAGATGCTAAAATAGCATCTTGATTGAATTGTAAGTTTGGAGTATTATCTTTATACTAAATTACCAGCATCATTATCAAAACTTAGCTTGACAAGAAGGATGGAGCCTTGCAAAAATCAACCCACGAGCCCAAAATGTTCACAGCACGTTTTCATGAATGGGTTTGGGAAGGATAAAAGAAACCTTTCTGTGCTCTAAGCCCAATACTCTTAGGATCTGCATCTTTCTAGTTTGAAACCTCAAATAACCCTGCAGTTTCTCAAATTGTGCAGTTCTGTGGCTTGGAGTGTGGCTGTTTTCTGGAGGCAGTTCAAAGGACCAGAATATTCTTAGGGAAATGTGGCTGCGCTCCACCATCCCACAGCAGAAATCGAGAGCTAACTTCTCCCCGGCGTGTGCACCTCTCTTTTGTACATGCCCATAGGAATAGTGGTTTGGACCCACTTACTCTCGGTTAGGTTCACTCTGTTGTTCCCTGAAAGTTGATAGCCTCCTGCTCAAAGTTCACTGCTTGCGCAGGCATTAAACCCATCCTTCATGCGCTTCCACCCAGGGATGGAGCCTTTGCGGACAGCCTGTGGCTTTACCCACAATCCAGGCATATCCCGGGTTCACATAGGTACGTTTGTTGGGGCCCATGAACTTGGGCAAATCAGAAATCTGCAGACAGAGACTGAATTGTACACGTGGCTTGGCTCTTGCTGGGAGTGCTGTCTGACTGGGGTCCTGGAAGGGAATTTGCAAAGAATCAAGGTCACTCTCTACTCCTGACTCACTACCTCCAGGACCCTTCCTGAAGAGCAGGAGGTAGTTTTGTAACATCAGTGACCCCCAGAGACAGGCTGGTACTTTTCTAATTCTCTGCTTGGAGTGGAAGGCCTGATCCCTAAAGACAAGATGTAGCTAGTAATTGCCTAGCTCCGAGGAAAGTCAGGGAAAGAAAATCCTTGTGACTGTTAAATGCAACTAGGAATAGTAGAACTCCCAGCCACCAAGAAGAGATAAATCCAGAAACAAAAAGAAGCGTGACTTACCCGCTCGCGGCTTACCAGCTACAATTCTGACTTGGACTGGTATTGAGAGCTCAGAGTCACTGGAGGAGGTGGAAGGGGTCAGAGGTGGAGCAGATGCAGTGTTTGCAGGCAGAGCACTCTGGGTTTTCAGCCTGGCCTTCTACACCACTCCACATCACCACCCAGCTGCCTTCCTGACAGGCCGGGAGGAACCAGGGGCAGCAGGACCCCTCGCCCCAAACCCACCCGACCCCTGTGCTCTGCAGCGTTCCCTTTTCAAACATGATAATACCCTGCTGCACATCAGACATAAAGGAGAGTAAATAAGAGTTTTAAGATATCAGCTTAAAAAGGGTTCTATGTAATAAATCAATGACTTTTGAGGATGTAAAAAGGTTTGGACAGATGCTTGAGTTCAGCTGCAGAGAGGGTGAGGGTGAATGCTTTGGAGGTTAATGTAAATATTTGCCTGCTTTAAAAAATATATACAATTAAAAGCCAGAGGAAAGAAATTGCTGAAGGGTAAGTAACAACACGCATGCTGTTCTACATCAAATGGGATTTCCTAAAAACAGGTTTGACAGTGCTCCTAAAAAATGTAGCATAGAGTTTGGGAGAGAGGGCCAGGGAGGAGGTGGGGAAGGAGAGGGGTACCGGTCTTAAGGATTGCTACATGAAGTGTCTCTTGAATTGTGCAATCTCAGTGGTTCATGATGGAAAGATGTATAATTGAAATATAATTAAATACAATTGAAGCATAATCAAAATACCGTAGGCCAAATGAACACCTTCCATTAATTTATTTTAAATCTTAGGTGCTCTGCCTTTTCATTCCGAAATAGCGATAGCACCAGAGATGTTTCATAAGAGTAAAAGGAAGCCCCTAACTTTGGTATCCAGCGAGTCCTGAGATTTATATTTCATAGAATTGCTGCAAATAGGGCTCTGCTCAGAAGGCATCAAAGGCCTGCTCTGCGCTCTTCATTGCAGCCTTGTTTGTGTGTGGGAGAGATTGGTGAGGATGTAGACAAAGGTAGAAAGGACCAAAAGTTGAATGCACTTATTCCAAGCTGGGATATAGGAAATGCGTCACCAATACAAGAAAGATGGTATTGTTTATTCTTATTCCCTTACTCTTTGGTGTCAAAGGTATCCGTGCCTCTGTGGTCTTGTGATGAGAGAATGGACCACGATTCACTAAGGTTTTTACTTCATCAGTTGTATATTCATGCTAGAGCATTTGCCAAAAGTGCCACCGGGTCACATGACAGTTGGTAGAACTCCCTTGTGTGTTCTCTTTGATCTTTTGAACAAAGTTGTGTGGAAGAGCAAGGGACACGGCGGCCAGGGTCCCACCATAGAGATTAGGAACCTGAAACACGGAGTGGATCTCTGATATCCAGTGTTTGGATGCCCGGGTCAAGGTTTTGCCTGTGCATTTGTTCGGTTTTCATTTTTGTTATTGTTTCAATTGGCTTGTTCTCCCGGAGCTTCACTGAAGCCACAGAGGAGGATGGGGACTTGCTGACTTAATGTCGCTGTCACCCTTTGCCTTCTGCTCCCCCTGGGAAGCTGTGCTCCATGACTACACCTTCTGCAGGCTTTCCTTACCTATGACACGTAATTCTCACAATCGCCTTATCTTTAATTTCATGAGCTAAGCATGGGATAGTGTTACTCTCAATTTACAAGGAAGGGGAATAAGCTTAAAGAAAGCAAAGCCTCCCAGCCATACATATACACCTGTGTAATTCTGCCTTTCTCAAGTCTAGGGTACTTTCTTTCAAATGTCTCTACATTTTCCAGGAATGTTATCCATCAAGACTTTAATTTTTAGGCCAGGAGATTTGCGACTGTCCAATGAAATTCACTCAGAGACTTGCATGTAGTCATTGAATTGCAGGGACCCTCTCAGTCCCTAAGATGCTAATTTCAAACATTTGCTTGTGTTTAGATACCGTTCTTGGTTTAGGGCTTCATTGATCATTTGCTTATCTCCTGCATTACTTAGGGCTGTGTGTGTGGCGAGTAAAATTATTGTTAAAAGTATTGTTAGCGTTTTGTCTTTTTTAAGTAAGCGCCCACAGATTGTCATGTTCAGATCCAGTAATTAAGTACCTCCAGTGCGCCTGGCAGGTAGACCGTGGTACTGATGCAGCCCTGCTCTGAGGATCCTGCAGGTATCCATGGTGGTTCCAGGAATGGCCCAGGCACAGGTGAAGGGAGGAGCTTGGAGAAGAGAACACAGGCATCTGCTAGGGTCCACCCTTGGCTCCTGGGAGATCCAGAAAACCAGAGGTTCCATCCTCAAGTCTCCGGCTTCAAGTCTTCAAGTCAGTCTCATGAGCACTTCTGCAGATCCATGGCTTCTGCCTAACAGAGCCCTGGGCCTGCTCCTCTTTGCTGAAACCCCGTGACCTTTGAGGCACAGTTCAAGGGTTTGCTCTTCTGTGTGACATTACTCCGCCCTTCCTTCCTGCTGGACCTCCTGGTCTACGACTCCTCCAGAGCCTTACTTTGCTAAGCTTGTTCCTCAGCAGAATTCGGATGTGGAAACTAACTCCTAACTCATGTGGTGGTACCAAGAGGTGGGACTTTGGAAGGGAGGGGCTTGGATGAGGTCCTGTGAGTAGAGCCCTCTTGAATGGGATTAGTGTCCTTATAAAAGAGGCTCGAGAGAGATCCTGGGCCCCTCCGCCCACATGAGAACACAGTGAGAAGGTGCCAGGTAGAACCAGGAAGTGGGCCCCCATCAGACACTGAACCTGCGACTCCTGGATCCAGCTGCCTTTCCTCCAGGAGGGGAGCAATCAATTCCCATCATTTATAAGCTACCTAGCTTATGCAGGTTGTTATGACAGTCCCGACAGACTAAGACACTCATACTCCATAATCATTTACTTAAATGACTCCCCGATTAGACTATAAATTTTTTGAGAACAGGGATTTTGTCCAATTTATCTCTTTATTCCCCCTGCCTAGGATTGTCAAAGTCCCAAATAGTAGATATTTGGAGGAGTTGGGAAGTCATGTGCAAAGCTAGAAAGTCCAAAGCTAATATCAATTTAAATTTTTTTTACAGACTATACAACTTTTCTAAAAATGTTCTCTGTGGGGTATTAATAGTTATTATCAGTGTCGCCCATGTTTAATTATTTTCTGTCCCTCTTTCTCATTTGAGGGTCATATTTCTTTATTATATTTGTTGAAAAAGTGATAAATATTATGATTGCACCCAAGAGTCCACTTAATAACTCTTTCTCAAAGTTTTATGCACATCTACAATACTAGCTATCACCTAGAATCTTAAGGTTGCTGTCTTCATTGATTATGCGCCGTCTTGATATGCATATTGCTACCAGATCAGTAACAATAACTGGGCAAGAGAAAAGGAAATGTTGTGCAGGTCAGGCTGGACCAGCAGCTGCAGGTGCAAATGAAGCTCCTGAGCTCCTGGTGAGTAAACACCATGAAGGTTATTTCTCACTCACATAATGTCTCTTTCGGTAAGCTGGATTTCTTTTGCCTTGTGGCTATGTCACTTGGAACATGTAAAGTCCAAGATCATCACGCAGAGGAGAAGCAGCTGAGGATTTTCAAAGGATGTTTTTTTTTTTTTTTCTCAGTGGCTGCCATCACTTCTCTCCATGTCTCTTGGCCAGAAGCCAGTCAGGTGACTCCTAAGACCCTTCCTCCCCACCTGCTTTCTTGGGAAGAGGAGAATGAACGGGCTCAGTGAGATCAGTTTGGAATCATGGTGCAGAGGGCTTCACTGAAGGCTGGTGGGAAACCGGTTTTTCAAAATGTTTTTTAACCCCCTTCTCTATTCTCACTCTTAAAAGTTAGGAGTACTGAAATACTCAACTACAGCCATTGGTGGATCACCTGCTCATGTGACAAACTACTTCCTAGGTTCAAAGTTGTTTTATTGTAGGGTATAACACTTAATAATTCATTGAGAATATCACGATCTTTTATTACATCACCTGATCAATCTCATCATGGGGAAATCTAAAGATGGGCTACAGGTGGCTATTTTTAAAGGCTCTATTTTTGAGATATTTGGTATAGTAAAACTTCCTGGCCAATACTTGGAATTCTCCTGTGATACTCTGATTACTAAATGGGTCAGATGGATCATACTCTCCAATTCTGGGACTCATCTAGATTCTGAATGCCTCCTTTCGAAGACTGGTCCCCATGATCTGAGCTTTACCTGCTATTCATGGATGCCGAAAGGCATCTGATAACCAGAGGCAAGGGACTGGGCTGATGGGGGCTGAAGTGAACTCTTTCAGTTTGCTCTCACTGTAGTATATGTGGTGAATGCTATGCTGCGTCATTTTATACTGCATGATGCACAACCCTGACTGCAGTACCTGCTGTGCACTATTTTTTTTAATTTATTGGTTATTCAATATTTATATAGTGCCGGCTTTCAGAAAGGATTTGAAATACAAAGCTCATTTGAGGAGGCAAGAGTATTTTGAGTTGATCAATCTCTCTTCCCCTCCCCACATCTACATTATGCCTCATTACTCTTTGTGTAAATATGATCTAATAAAATCTCCAACTCATCAATCCACTTCAAAATGCTGTTTCGCCTTCCTTCTTTTTGTTATGCAAATTAACCTACAACTGAGGTTTACATCTCCTACTTGATTTTCCTTGCAATCTTTCTTCCACTTCAGCTAGTCTATTGACCTAAAAGCCTCCTAATATTAAACATAGTAATTCTGAGATCTGACTGTTCTCAATGTCTTGCACCCTAGTCCTAGGTCATTTCCAACTTGGGAGAATCAACTAAGAGAAGGTGTTGAAGAATGGGTTAGATTTCAAATTGTAGAGTCGCTGTGTGAAAAGACTTCTTTAAGATGAAGCACTAGCATACGAAAAATATTTATTTAGCACCTACTACATGCAAGAGGCTGTGAAATTAGAGTATAGTTGAAACCATTTATAATCTGTGATTTTAATGAGATTGTAATTCATTGGTGATCTGTATAAATGACCATAGCCTAAGTCCCAGTGGTCAATGATCTCACAAGATAATTATAAATGGCAGAGCACATACTTTTAGACAAGGCAAATATTTTCTCCAATTTAGTTCCTTAGGGAAGGCTTCCTGCTAAAGACTGAGGTCAAAACGCATCTGGAAATCTGAGCAGGGCCCATCCATCAAAAAGCATGTGTATGTGCATGTCTCTACCTGCATGTGTGGAGACCTAAACAATAGCACAGTCAGAAGACAATCTGTGTGGAGTAGGGTCTGTGAAGAGACTTGGTGGAATCATATAGGAAAAGCTGGCTAAAGACTGCTTCAGAGAGCTTTCAAGGGCAGGTGGGAAAGGGTGCAATATATCCTTCAGACAAAAGTGAATCTCTGATGGTTTAGAACAAAATGGCTCTTTGCGCTGAGACTATAATAGTCGGGCACTCCACATCCAGCTTGCGATCTCGTCAGCTGAACCCGCTTTGGAGATTCCTTGAACGTTTCCATGTGTTCCAATGAATTGAGTCACCTAGGTTTTTCATGTCCCCCATGAAGAGAGGGCTTCTCTTGACCTTCGGAGTCAACGTGGCTTCTCTCTCGGCATTCACCTCTCAGCTAGTGCCTACTGCATCTCCCCCTATTTTCAGCAGTAAGAGTTATGAAAGGAAAATTGTATCATTACATTTTTTTTTAAAAAAGGACATGATTGTCTTGCTTAATGAAGACCTAGAGAAGTCTTGGTCTTAAGTCTGTAAAACTGGATATCATGATATTATTTTATACAGGTAGAAGAAAATCAGTATTAACGAACAGTCTAGAAAAAACTATTCACAACGTAGTTCATCTTGGGCAAAGCATTTTGTAAACAGCTATATTTTTATTGGCCTGAAAACCTTTAAGAACCTTCTGCAAATTGTTGTGTCTGCCCGAATGACTGTCTCTGAAAGCACCCCTTTGCATGGATGCCCCAATCTGCTCTGACAGATCTATGATTACATCACTCTTATTTCACAAATGAGAGTAGCTTGACGAGTCTCCCATGTGGCTGGAAATTTATGAGGCTGAAATTCAAGAAGCTGTATTTAAAATGAAGCTGGGAGATACGGTAGGTTGTCACCAGAAAACATCCCCCCCATACATAGAAACCAGATTTAAAGATGATGGTTCGTCTGAGCTTCCTTTCCACACAGCCCATGGCTGCAGTGTTTTTCTAGAAGCAGAGAAAAGTGGCCGAGCTCTGAAAAGGCAAGCTACGGTTTCAGTCATTTATATACATTTTAATAGATTTATAATTGGATTCAGATTCCAGCTGGAAAGCAGGAGGAGGGAGTCAGGAAAATGTGTCCCTGGATATTTCCTTTACAGGGATGGCTGAGAAACGAGCCCCATGCTGAAGGACGAGGGAGGTGGAACTGGTGTCCCTAACGCTGAAGAAAATGAGAGACCAGGGCTCCTTCAGAAGTGGGGCTTAACATGCCAGGCCTCTGCGACAGAGCCGGGGAGGAGGCTGACGATTTCGACATTTGGAGTCTGATCATTAATACGATTTCTCATTCCAACTAGGGCCAAGTCATTTTATTTGCATTAACTAAATATATTATGAATAGAAGTCAAGCTGGCCGTGACAATAAATGAAATATGGAGATTCCATTTACTTCTCTGGCAGAAACCCAGTATCTGTTCATTCTCCTTTTTCCCCCCTTCACAATGGACACAGCTGGGATCCTGCATATATAAACAAGAAGGGCTAGGTTGTTGTTTTTTTTCTTCCTCTTGCTTTTGATGACTTTAATGTTTATAACTTTGGCTAATTTCAACATGATTCTAGTATATTTCCTCATGTTGGTAAAACAAAACCTGCATTTTATTTCAATAAGATGCAAAAAAATGTTATATCTCCTCTTACTTTTTTAAAAAAATTAGGTATCTACTCAAGTTTGACAATAAAGCAGAGCTTAAAGAATTAAACAATCACCATGGTTTGGTAGATGCTCTCTAGTCATTAAATAAAAATTGAATTATGAAAACCTTTCCTGAGCCAGCAACAATTAGCAAAGTCGATTATTCTCAGGTCCCTAAGTGCTGTGATCTTTAAGCACTTTGCTTCACAGGAAGAACAAGTGATTTCAAAAGAGCTCCTTTCATTTCCTCGGGTATTCTTTATAAAATCGAATCCAGTCATCCCCATTCATTATGGCCAGTCCGTGTAACTAGGCAATGTCATTACTTTTCTAGAATGTCTCTGATTCCAGTTGTCCCTCGCTATTTCTTTAGTAATTCTTTACAGCCATGGCCAGGCCAGCCTGTGTTTACACTGGGGCGTTTTCTTGGAAGAAACTTCTAGTTGCATCCCTGACTCTTGTCTTCCCAACTGGAATCCTGCATTCATGGGCACAAATAGTCTCCCTCCTTCACAGATTCTCATAGTACTCTCTTACTACAGAGCATCTCCCAGGGGGAATGGGAATCTTGTCTCCAGCCTCACTTATACTCCTCTCTAACACACACACACACACACACACACACACACACACACACACACACACTGGCTCCTACACACTCACTCACTATCCTCATCCTGAGAGCTAATGCATTCCATGCAGCTTTTTACTGCATCCGTCCAATACTTGCATTTGCTTTATTTGACATATACTATCTTGCCTTTGCTATTAAGGGTTTGTGATTCCATCAGTTGCTCTCCTTGGTTAATGTTTCTTTGAATGATGTGTCACCTCCTTCAGAAGCTTCTCTAATTCTTCTTCCCCCTTTACACCATGTAGCAATTTGGTGTGTGCACAATAGGTTCCAATAAAGGATTTTAATGAGCTAATCTCCCAGAGCCCTAACTTGTGCTGTTCATTGCCTGGTTACCTGACTGTAATGGTCTTTACAGCCCTGAAGCCATTCACGACACCCTTCCTCGTCCTTGGTTATGCTATAATTGCCACCACGTTAAGCTCCTCTTTTGTAGTAGATGTCATTGGCCTTTGCATGCCGGATAAGCAAGCCCTCCTTGGTCTCCAGTGAGTGGCTTCCGCTATCTCGGGGTAAGCAGGAGAGCAGTCTCAAGCACTGAAACCGTGCCTGATATATCCAAGAGGCTCCTATGAAGTACCAGGCTCCCAGTGGGATTTCTCAGGTAACGAGTTTTTGAAAAAAAATTTAGGCTAAATATAACACAAGCACTAAAATGCTCAGGATGTACATGTATGACATAATGAGTTATGTAGGGTCAACACCTTGTAACACCCGGGTCTCGGGCCACCTCCAAGGCCCCCATAACTAAGGTTGGGCTTAGTATAGTTTTATTATCCAAGAGTGCTTCTCTGCACACTGTAATTTAGTTCACCCATTTATTTTTATCTTGTTATAATTTTTTAAATCTCAATACTAATTGCTTTCTAGGAATTAATTCCCTATGATGTTTTAGTGGGCTTTCTCCTGTGCTTCAGTGTTATACTACTATACTATATTTGTGTCTATACCCTGTTGTTCTATCCACAGCCATATGTATACACCCAACCTTGTCTCCATCTATTATCTATCTACCTACTTCTTTACTTCTCTCTTTTTCGCTGTCTCCCGTCCTTCATACATATCTATATTATCCAAACACAGATTTTTCATTGGTCCTTAATGTCTTGATTTTTGAGCTGTTAAGTAGAACAAGATTTCTGCTATTTTCCAGCTTTAAAATTTTGGTATAAGCCAGGTGTGGTGGCGCACGCTTGTAATCCCAGTACTTTGTTTTTTTTTTTTTTTTTTTTCATTTTAAACAAGAAGTTTATTTAAACAACAAGACGCTTGACTTGAAGGGAAAACTATCTAGGATTCTTTAAGAGTAATTTACCCCTACTTAGAGACAGATTGCCCTACATGTAACAGCTACGTACAAAAAAGTTATAAAATTGTCCTTGGTTTTACAATGATAAATGAAAAACATTAAAATTCTCCAATCGAACAAG